>JAQIWJ010001326.1:0-11865 GCA_034695185.1 Discolaimus major
GCGGGTATGGTCTGCTAATACTGATTTTTCTAGGTTGAGGGATGGTTTGAAAACCATTCTGAATATCAGCCATCTCGGGAACGTTTATATTCAAAGTTCGACGCCCTGGGTGAAGGTCAAAGAAGGCGAAAACGGAAAGTAAGCTGTTCGATCTTTGCATCTGAATCGCGGCTAATGATGTGCCCTGTTTTAGGAAAGAAGGCGGAACGGTGGTGGCAGTTGCAGCGAATGTGGTGGCATTATTATCCGTTATGCTCCATCCATACATGCCGGAAACGAGCAAGATCATTCGGCAGCAATTGAATCTACCGTTGGACGAGGTGTATTGTTTGAAAGAAGGATTCGTTCGGCTTCTGCCGGCTGGCCATAAAATTGGGCAGGTATGCTGGAGGTGCAATGCTAAAACAAGCTGCTAAAATCGTTTATTTCAGGTCAGCCCATTATTTCAAAAATTGGAACAAGCTGCCATGGAAGAATTTCGAGTTCGATTCGCTGGGATAAGATCCAAAGAATCCACTCCAGCTGCTCAACCAGCGGTTCCTGTGGTGGAGAAAGATTTGGAGAAGGCGATTATCGAACAGGTAATCCAAATGTTGAGCTTATCTGCTGTAATGTAAACACACTTTTATTTCAGGGCGAGAAAGTGCGTCAATTGAAAGCAGAGAAAGCGGATAAAGCTATCATCGATGTCGAAGTTCAGAAATTATTGGAATTGAAGAAGCGTGTACCTGTTGCGGGTGGCGACAAAGGAAAACCGAAGGCTGAACCGGCTGGTGGCGACAAGGGAAAAGCCAAAACGGAAAAAGGGAAAGGTACGTAATCTGGTAGTTTTCCTTGCATAGATGCTACATTGCATCATCCCTGAAGTATCTTATCCAAGTTCAAATTGAACTAGCGCCTTTGCATCTTTCTGTAGCACACGCTTGCGCAGTAAATAGCAGCTGTTTACTTGTGACTGGCTAGACCGGTTTCCCAAGCACAAGCAGCGCTCGTTTATCTTTTGTTTTCCTTTCCTCTTGACGAGATGTATCTGAGACAGTTTGCATTTCGTATTTCAGCAGCGGTGGCGAAAACTGGTGGTGCAGTAAAGATGGCCAGCACGACGAATTGCGGTGGCGAAGGCGACGTTGAGAAGAGGATTATTGAGAATTCGAAGCGTATTGAAAAGGAATTGGCGGCTATGGAAACTCGATGCATTACTATCAGTAAGTTCTTTGAATTTTGTTAGAGCAAATAATACAGCACGTGCGTTTATAGGCAAATCCATCGTGGCAGAAGAGGAAGAACGATTACGACAGGAGAATGAATTGTTGAAAGAGAAAGTTGGCGTTTTATTGACACGCTTGAACGATTTGGAGAGTCGTCGAGGAGGTATGGCTGTTTTGGATTTTGAAATCCCTGATGTAATGGGTCTTATCTTTCAGTGAAACAAATACCAAGACCGTCGATCAAAGATACTGCCCACGTTGCGAAACAGCCTCCAACAGCAACGCCTGCAGCTGTAGTCCCAGCTTTGAAACCAATGGAAACGAAGAAAGAAGCAGCTCAACAGCCGGAAGCTAAGAAACCAAAAGGAGAAGGCAAGCCGAAATCCAAACCCTCAGCACCGCCAGCCGCAGCAGTGAATGGAGGAGAAGAAGCAGAACCGGATGTTAGCCGTTTGGATATGCGAATTGGTCGAATCGTCAAAGCGGAGAAACACCCAGACGCGGATGCATTGTACGTGGAAGAGGTGGATCTTGGAGAAGGCAAAAACAGAACGGTCGTATCCGGTTTGGTCAAGCACGTTCCTTTGGAACAGGTGAGTTACTTGAAATTTTGGATCTATGGATCCATAGACTGCCTTTGCTGCGATGTGCACAGCAGTCAATCCCCCATAATTTCAGATGCAAAATCGGCTCGCCATCCTGCTGTGCAATTTGAAACCGGCCAAAATGAGAGGCGTGGAATCGCAAGCAATGGTCATGTGTGCATCGACGCCGGAGAAAGTGGAGATTTTGGATCCGCCAGCCGGTTCGGTGCCTGGAGATCGCGTTATTTGTCCGGATTATCCTGGTAAGGACATCCAAGCAAGCTTAAGCTTATTCGGATCACTAATCCGCTGTTCTTTCAGGTAATCCGGATCCACAGCTGAATCCGAAAAAGAAAACGTGGGAGACGGTTCAGCCGCATTTACGCGTGGACGAGAATGGATTCGCTATGTACAAGAATTCGCATTGGGAAGTTGAAGGCAAAGGTCGAATAACGGCTCCGAAATTACGAAACGTATCGATAAAATAGGATTTTGGTGATTAGGCAGATATAATATCATATCAGAAAACAAATTATTTGCATGATCAAAATGCAGTTATGTTGATTTTGAAAATTGGAATCATAAAATATAAGCGATTATACGCTTACATTCAATAATGAGATGTCCGTATGGCCACTGATCAGGATCAATTTTTTTATCGGCAATATCGGCGCCAAATCGACGGCGGGATTCCCAATTCCATGGCTCGTTCCTCGGTCTCGCAATCTTCGAATGCCGGAATCGACGCGAATAAACGGCATAAACACGAATATTGTAGACTCGGCGGTGTCAATGATTTGACCAGAACGGATTCACCAATTTCATCCTGCGGATTCGCGTCGTCCGATTGACCCGTCCAAAATACGTGCGTCGACGATGCCAACAACGGTTTCTTGAGGGACGAGTAGACGAAATGGATGCCGGTTAAGGAGAAATCGTGACAATCCAGATAAAGGCTGCGCACTTGTCCAATGTCGGATCCGATCGAATGCACCATGAATTCATTGATTTTCACACCAGAAGGATCATTGGCGATGGTCCAAATACGATCATTGACGTTTTGAGATGCGAATATTGCACAAGCGTCGTTAGGAGGACAGTCAATAGACATCGATTTGTTCCACTGTTGTAATGACCGATCGAAATCAAGCTTGAATATGGATATCTTGTTCCCAAGTCGGAGTATAAAATTATCACCAACGCTGGCCGTATCGTAACACTGCAACATGAATAAGGCCGGTGTCGATCTCCACATTCGAGTCAATGTAAACGAATTGGGCGAACGATCGTCGTGATAATTTATGTCTACTCTGAATAAATTCCACACTGAACCGTGATCCGGGCGCATTGATCCGCCAATAATTAAATTATCGCCGACGTAATGAAAGACGGGCCCAGTCGTACCATCGAAACCAATGTCCTCGTAATTGGCGGCCACCAAAAATGAATCCAATTTCGCCGGTGGACCAGTCATAAATCGGAAAATGAATGCAGTTCCTTCGTGAACTTCCAAAAATACGTCCACTCGACCGAGTTTTTCATTGTAAGCGGCCGATATTAAACAATGATGATGTTGACCAACTGAACCGGACGCTCGATCGCAAGTAGTCAATAATTTCCATTTCTTTCGAATATTCGTGTATGCCCATAATTTCAAATCCAATAATATCGGATCCATAGACGCGGCGTAAATAATTCCATCCGAACTACATCCGGCGAAACACCACACGGTATCAGTAAACGGAGTTTGTAGTGTCATAATTATCAATAAATCACTAATTTGATCAGGGAAAACTTTCGATCAACGGTTCTGGACGAATGCCAATTTCGAGAATGACGTCATCAATCAGCTGGCAACAAGCAGACAATGCGAATCCGTGGCGACTGCTTATATCAAAACTGCCGTTCCTGTGCGCGGCAGCTGAAAATCCGGATTTTCTCGAAATTCCATTCCTCCATCCAAAAATGGAAATTCCGGAAAACAGCTGACCTCGATTAGATTCCGTGAATTCGTGTGAAATTGAATCACTCAGTCAATTTTTCTGCTCAAATATTCGAGCTATTAATCGATATTACGACGATTATTCGTCGTTTTATGAATCGGTATTCGTGAATTTCCTCCTAAAATGGATAGTGATTCCAGTGAAGAAGATTATATTCCTCCATCGCGAAGGCGTCTTTACGATCCGAAACCTCATGTAGTGACTGTAGTGAAATCGGAGACCGGATTTGGATTTAACGTTCGTGGTCAAGTTAGCGAAGGAGGTAAATATGGCCATTTTTACGGTTGAATTGCTCCTAAAATCTCAATTTTCAGGTCAACTTCGCAGTATAAACGGGCAACTTTATGCACCTCTTCAACACGTCAGCGCAGTATTACGCGGTGGAGCGGCGGAGAAAGCTGGATTATTAAAGGGAGATCGGATTTTGGAAGTGTAAGTGATCATTACTGTCTTGGCTGAATCCTGGTTTTTATCGATTTTTCGTTTCAGGAATAACGTGTGCGTGGAAGGTGCTACTCATAAACAGGTGGTCGATTTGATCAAGGCCGGCGGTGATCGATTGGATCTCACCGTCATTTCCGTTCATCCATCCGAAGCGGAACGTTTGGATCCGGGCGGTAGCGATGATAATGGTAGTCCAGTTATGTACGATTATTCTGAGAAACGGTCGCTGCCAATTACGATCCCAAATTTCCAATGGGTTTGTCCCAACGGAGAGAAATATGTGGTGAGTGTTCGCATTTTACTCTGCTTCATGCTTGGTCTGAATGAATCTTTGTTTTTTTTTAGGTGTACAATATTCATATGGCGGGAAGGCATTTATGTTCACGTCGATACAGCGAATTCGTGCAATTGAACGATCTGCTAAAGAGAGAATACTCAGATTTTCATTTCCCGAAATTACCAAGCAAATGGCCGTTCTCGTTGAACGAGCAGCAATTGGACGCTAGACGACGTGGTATGGAGCAATATTTGGAGAAAGGTATGCGTGAAGTTTTGCTTGTGGATTCTAAATTCATGCATCTTTGATTTCAGTATGCGCTGTGCGGGTTATTGCGGAGAGCGAAATCATGCAAGAATTTCTGATGGATCCCCAGAATCAGGAGGTATGACAGAACATTTATTTCCTTCATGTTGATCAGGACCTGTTTTATTTTAGGCAACAATTGTGGACGTTGATCTGCGTATTCTCTTGTCCGATCAGACGACCGTGACGGTTACAGTCAAGAAGAACGCGACGACAGAGCAAGTGTATGCGGTGAGTACAAATTGATCACCTGTGCAGTGTTGGTCCTGATGCAAACCCGTTTTTTTTCAGGCATTACGAAAACGTTTGAACATGTCAGAAGAGACGTCCAAATGCTTCGCGTTATTTGAACTGCTGGATCCCTCATTTGGTATATTCCCATGTTTATCTCATTCTTCACCCAGAACACCAGGTGTTCTTTCTCGTTTTAGAACGTAAAATACGACCGGAGGAATGCCCTCATGCGTTGTATATTCAAAATTACTCAACGGCAGCCACGACATGCATCATATTGAAAAAGTGGATGTTCAACTTGTCCAAGGAATTGAGCATCTGTCGACGAGATCCGTTCGCGAATAATATGTGCTTCTGGCAGGTAAGCAAGTTGTTTTTACATCTGGCTGGACAAGGTGCAGAACAAGTTTCTATTTAGGCAGTAAACGACGCCAATGTCGAACGTATTCAAGGCGGCGAGAAGCTGTACGAGTTGAAAGGATTGCAAGATGTGCATCGTAAAGAAGAAGTAAGTTACTTGGATGCTTTTATCGCGACTGTAATGACAAGATGTTCTTCTTTCAGTACTTGGCTCTCGTACGGACACTCCCCGGCTACGGCACAATCACCTTTCCGCATTGTCCATGCGATTCACGAAAAGATGGTCACATCGTTGCGACGGTTGGATATAGTTTCCTGCGGTTACAAGCTTGCCGAGCTGATGGTATTCTGGAAGTAAGCATGCCGTCCTCTTTGATATGCATGAATGATAAGCGATATGATTATTTCAGGATCAAGTATTGGAGATTCAGTGGAGCGATGTATTGACGTATTCATTCGATGCGGATCCTGGAGAATTCATGTTCGAATACGCGAGAGCTGGGAAGAAACCTAGGTGTGTCAAAATATTCTCACCATATGTAAGTTGAATTTTTCTTTGCACATGGGCCCTTAAAACAAACAAATGCATTGCATTTCAGGCATCATTTTTGTACGATTGCGTCACAAGAATCAAAGAAGAATTGGCCGAAGAGGGTAACGACGATGCATCGAATGGATCCGCATTGGGACAAACCGACGAGTATTCGACATTATGAATCGGTTGATGGAAATGGTTTCTATTGGGCGTGGCGAATTGTGATCGATATTGCTTAAAATTTTTGCTTACTCTTCTCCACACGCTAACGTCGTGGCCAGTGGGTATGCTTATCGCAGCCAAATTTTTTATAATTCCTTATATCTTTTTTATTTAATTATCCCCTCATCGTTTTCTTTTGGAATGATATTTATATTATTTCTATTTGACTGTACAAAAAATGACCCTGGGTTTTTTTTGTATGCTAAAGTCGCGTCATGCCCATGTTTGCATGTTTGGTTATTTGTAATTAATTGGATTAATTGGTAAATTAGGCGATGAATGAAATTTTACATGCAATTTTGGCCAAATTGCTCAATCGGCTTGGTTCAATGGCGAAATCTGTTGAGATTTGAATTGCCGCCAATCGTGATGTAAGCAGCTGGTGTCATCAGAAGCCAGTCTGTGCGGCCTGGAATTATTGGATTTTATTGGCATTGTTCCAGAAAACAATTGCCAGAGAAAATCGGCGAATTTTATTGGAATTTGATGAAATTCGGGCGATTAGATAATGAATCCGGCAATTAGCGGCTGTGATTTTAATTAGCTGAGCACCTGTTCAGAAGGAAGTGAGTTATTTTATGTATATCTTGCCTGACGAAGTTCTAAAATTCTAAATTTTTTCAGGCGTGGAAAAACGTGATTTTCTCCGCGATATGAATGGAAACTGAATCATTAGCTATTGGAAATGACGCCGAAAATTCCGCAGAATCTCAACGCCCCGATACTTCAACGTTTACCGCCGGAATTTCGACGAAATTTATTGAATCCGAAACGCCAAGTGAAGAAATCACGAGTCAACCAACAATAGCCGAATCTAATCCTGATCCAATCGACGATTCCGTAAAGAAAGAGTCCGTATCCAGTCCGTCGAATACTACGCAAACATTGATCGCCGAATCGATCACCACGAAGTCGAATATTGTAAATACGGAAATCGATGGCGATGATGCCAGATCAACGTCTTCCAGTCATCCGTTCAGTAGTCCAAATCCGAGCGAACATGGAGATCATAGTGGAGCCGATACGTCCGTAATGAATCCGGGTATGCGATTTTTATATTTTAAAACAAGGTGCTAATGGATATTTTTTTCAGATTCTCGTAAAGTCCATAGAAGAAGGCGACAACATACGGATTCTGGCAGCGCCTCGGTCGGAGCAAGCATGCCGGGCAATCAACTTTTCCTACCGCTATCCGAACGACAGCAATTGGCGTTAGCGATGCATTTATCGGCTCAAAATCAAAGCGGTAAGCGTATTCTTATCGTTCACTGATGTTTTGCAAATCTATGTAAATTTTAGATCATCCGAAATCGCCGTCAGGGTCCTCGTCCGCGCAACCGTCTACCAGCGGTGGTCGGGTCCGAGGAAAATTAGCCAAAGTACACAGAAGGAATGAACGCGGGGTAAGGAGTTTTATTTTCCACAGGGAATCGTTGAAATTGAAAGAATTGTATTTCAGGAAACACCGTTGCATTTGGCGGCTCAACGTGGTCAATTTCAACATTGTTTGGAATTGTTGGATGATGGAGCTGACGTGAATTGCGTCGATTATGCAGGTGAGCAAGCTGTCTGATTGCTTTTCCTGTTTGATTGATCATCTTTATTTCAGGTTGGACGCCGTTACACGAGGCTTGTAACCAAGGCTGGTACAAGACGGCCAAAGTTCTGGTGGAACATGGAGCGAATGTAAACGTTTGCGGGTTGGACGACGATACTCCATTGCACGATGCGGCATTGAGTGGGCATATGAAGGTAAAATTAATAGCAGATTATATGTACAGCTATAATCGGCAATTTCCGTTTTCAGCTGGTCGTATTACTGCTTCAACATGGAGCCGATCCATTCAAGTACAATAAGACCGGCAAGAGGCCAGTGGACGTTGCCGAGGATCCGGAGGTTATGCGATTAATGTACGAACGACCGACCAAATGCTCCTCGCCCATGTCGAATTTCTCCGCGGATAGTCCGGCAAACGAAGAAAACGACACGAGTACATCGCAAAGTAAGCGTGGTTTTTTGAAGAATCAGCAGAAGCTAAGGTATCCATTTGTAGATCTGGATAAAACGTTGACGATCGACGAGGAAGTTTTGGATACGTCCGTATTCGCCACAAATGAAGCTGTGAATATTTTAACAACGACTGCTGAAGCGCCGTTGCCACTGCCACCACCAATCGAACCAAGCGTCGGGGAAGAAGTCGATTCGTCTGCTGCTCCTGAAAGTGGCGATGACGAACAGCGTCCGAAACCTGTCGAAATCATCGGTACGGCTCCAGTGGTCGAATCTGGCGAATTGGAGCGGCAAAACGATCTGGATAATTCTACGAACAACGCCTATGCCAGTACGGAATCCGAAACTGAACAACGGCTGGTGGTTGTCGAAGATGAGAATGTGAATATTGAGCATCAACCAACGACTGCTGCGGAAGAAAACAAAGCTGATCAGGTAAGTGCATTATAAGTAAGAGTCAATTTGAAGCATAATGCATGATATTTCTTTCAGGAAGGTTCCAAATCATCCGCACTTGGAATTGATCAGCCGAAGCCGGTCGTGTCTCAGCAGCAAAAGGCCGTTGAAGATTCACGAATGACTCGTCCAAAACGTCGTGCCGCCTATTTGAAACACCGACGATTTGAATCGGAATTCGGCACCGCTACGTCCAGCAAACCGCCGTTAGTTCGTCAAACGTCATTGGCCATGCGTGCGAGAAAGAGAAAGACGATGGCTGCGAGTGCAAGATCCAACGACGTATACGAATTCCATAGTTCGGATTCCGAAGACGATGCGAACGGCAGTGGTTCGGTCAGAAAGAAATATTCGAAGATTGTGGCCAGGACAACGCCCTCAACACCGTTGGCGACACCCGTTGTGGATCCGAATTCGGCAGGAACTGTTCAAAAAGAAGTTACGGACCAGCCCGATGTGGAGAAGAAAGAAATCGACACCAATTTACCAGATCAACGTCCAGTTTCCAGTCAAGCTGAAGAGCAGAATAAGGAATTGGTGGGAAAGGATCGATCTTCGGTCAGTCCGAAATCCGGATCTTCATCAACTGCAACCGACTCGCCATCGACTGATGTGGCGAAGAAAGAAGAAGCCGCTAATTCTGAAGAATTACGTGGAAGAAGCTTCAGCCAAACGTTGCTAATGCATGAATCTTATTCCGATGGTCAATTGGCATCTGCAACTGGTCATCATACATCAAACGCTGGATCGGGGTCAAGAAAAGAACGATTACTGGCCTTTGGACGACGGCGATTCACTGGGAATTTGAAGAATCAAAAAGAACGCGAGGCTCAAATCGAGAATGTGGTTGCTTCGATCGGATCCGGTTTGGTATCGTTACCCACAACCGGCATAGATGATTCCGGCGTGGATGGCCAAGGTCTGAAGAAACAGCTGCAACAAGAATTAGCTTCCGAAGTGACGCTAGAAGGTGCGGAGGAAATTATTGATCAGCAGAAGCCGAAATCGACTGTGGATATGGCTGGTCCGAATGAGGATGAAGATTCCGGAGCATCTGGATCATTGAAGGGTAAGATCTTTGATGAATCTCGCAGTCATGCACTAATAAGTTCTTCGTTTCAGTTCCGCCATTGAAACTCGTACTCACTGGAAGAAGCAATTCCGAGGAAGAGACCAGTGGTATTGCGTCGGCCGTCAGAGAAACACCTGCTCGAACTTATGTGGTCCAAAGCAGGGCGAATTCGCCGTCATCCGAACGTCGAGGGCCAGTGGATTTCAGCGACGCTCAATCCATGTCGATGGCACCGTCAGTCCGAGTCGATGAAAGCAGAAAAGCGGGTCCAAGCAATGCTACAGCGCCAGTGGGAAATAATGGCGGCGGCGAATCGTCTCAACGCGTCACCAGAAGTCAAGTTCGGCTACACGGTGCGCAGTTGGATCGAGCCGCCGAGGATCCTGTGGGCATAGCAATACCTCCGAGGAAGAGGAAGCTTCGTTCGGCGGCGGCGAAAACCATCATCGAACCAGTGGTAACGGCCCGGCCATTATTACCCGTGGTCACGCCAACGTTGGCCGCGATTGCTGCGAAGAATAGCTACGAAGCTCATCAGCATATGAAGAAAGCGGTAAGTGATCAGAGTTTTGACCTCTATTTATCTACATCAAGTTGATTTCAGATCGCCAACAAATGGAAGCAAGAGATGGCCAATACCGCAAGTGCAACCAGTACGGGTCCGCTGAAAGGATTCGATCGATTTTTAATGAATACGAAGAAATATTTGATCCAGAAGGATGGTGAGAAGAATGTGGTTGCAGAGGTGAGTGAAATGGTTCTTTTTTTGATCCAGAATAATGGATTGGCATTTTAGGATCGGCCGCCAGGTTCATTGCCTCGCGATTTAGTGGAATTGAGGCAGAGGCAAACGGTGGAACGAAAGGATTTGCAGCAACGTCATCAAATTGAAAGGGTAAGATATTATTGATGTCCATGTCAGCCAGGTACAAGCGTAGTTATTTCAGGAACGCCTGATTATGTCGTGTGAAAGCGACGCCATTCGAGAGCATAATCGTTGCATTCGTGGTACAATGGATCCGGCGATGTCTGCGATGCGAATATTACGGGACGCTGATTTGTACAATCCGTTGCAATTGGATAAGGTATGTGTATTGGTTCCAATTTCTGGGCCTTGGTGTAAACTGGACGATTTCCAGGATGTGCCGTTCTCGTTGGCTACGTCTACGGGTCAAGGATTCTCAATGCCAATACCCGATGCTGAGGCGAGATTCGCAAGATCCAAGGTAAGATCATGGCAGGTATATTTAACCAATAATGACCACCTGATTTTTCAGAAGCAAATGATCGGGCGTCAACGTTTGGAAGCTCAATGTTTATACGCATCGCAAAAGCACGAATGGGAAATGAAAGTGAAATCGTTGCTATTACAAGCGTCGGATGCAGAATGTCCGGCCAACGTGAACGTTCCTCAATTATCGATTGTAGAAGATTTCCGTTTATTACCATCAGCGAAGTAGATAGTAGGTTTGGATTTTATCTTTCTTTTGTACTTTTGTTATGATTTTTATCTCACATTTACTAATTCAGAGTAAATTACTTTCATAAATTTGTCTGAATCAATGTGATCATGGCGATTTTCGCCTCGTGCTTTGGAGATTTTTATGTCGTGTTGTGAATGATGGGTGTTGATTTCAGGATTGGATTAGAAAATGGAATTCATATTATCGACGACGGCATATTGTAAAATGGTGCTTCACGCCTTGAAATATCCGCATTGCGGCGTGAATGGTATTTTGGTCGGTGAGAAGAAGAAAGGCACGAATATGGTGGCCGTCGTGGATGCTGTACCGTTATTTCATCGTTGGCACGGTTTGACGCCAATGTTGGAGATCGCTCTTACTCAGGTATGGATTGCGCAATTTTTAGCAACGTCTGCATATTTGGTGCGGAGTGGGTCCATGTCCCGACAGTATCTAGGCTCATATCTGGGCTTGGACTGCCAGCGTCTGAACATGGTTCAGAGGGAAGCCATGTCCACATTTGTGATTTTGGGCAGTGTCTGCATCTTTGGTGTAGATTGGGCCTATGCCCCCATCCAGATCCAGTTTGTGATTTTGGCAGTGTCTGCATCTTTGGTGCGGACTGTGTCCATGCTGCATCCAGACCCAAAGCATGGATGCTGTGAATATTGGCTTGGATTGGCAGCGTCT
>JAQIWJ010001327.1:0-11864 GCA_034695185.1 Discolaimus major
TCGCCTATTTTTTCAGCACCGGACGCAAAGTGGCGGTGAAGGTCATCCTGAAAAGTCGATTCGGTCGAAAGCAGAAAGAGCAATTACGTTCGGAAGTGGCCATACTTCAAAATATCAGCTATCCCGGCATCATCACGTTGGAAGCCATGTTCGAAACTCGCGATCGTATATTCGTGGTCATGGAGAAAATGGAAGCGGACATGTTGGAAATGATCTTGAGCAATCGAATGGGACGATTGACGGAACGAATCACCAAATTCCTCATGTTCCAAATCTTGAAAGCCCTGCAGTATCTGCATTCGCAAGATATCGCTCATTGCGATTTGAAACCGGAGAATGTTCTATTGAATTCGGCGGAAACGGATTATCCCCAAACGAAATTATGCGGTAAGTGCAGATTGGAGAATTGGGATGATTTTTGTTTTACTAATCTGTGTTCGAAATTTCAGATTTCGGTTACGCCCGTATTATCGGCGAGAATACGTTCAGAAAAACGGTTGTTGGTACGCCGGCGTATTTGGCTCCGGAAGTTCTTCAGAAGAGGGGTATGTCATGTTTGCGATTGCGCAATCGTACACTAAATCACTTTTTCAGGTTACAACAAAAGTTTGGACATGTGGTCGGTCGGTGTGGTGATCTACGTCACGCTCAGTGGAACGTTTCCATTCAATGAAGGCGAGGAAATTGCGGAACAAATACAGAACGCCGGTAAGGGGATTGCGCAATTTTTGCTAAATCCAAGTTTTTCTAATCGGCTCTCGATTTCAGCGTTCATGTATCCAGCGAATCCGTGGAGCGAAGTATCTCGACACGCGATCGATTTGATCAGCAAGCTTTTGAAAGTCAAGATCGAGGATCGTATCACGATCGACGATTGTTTCGAGCACGTTTGGTTTCGGGATCCGCAAATGTTCGCGGATATCCAAAGTTTGGAGAATCAAATGGGTATGCGGTATATGACGACTGAAGAAGACGAATTGAAGATGTTGGCTATCGGTAATTGAAATTCGTGATTTTTCTTTTTATCTTAGTGATTAGGATGGTTATTTTTATGGGGGAGGTGATAATGTGATTCAAAAATTTTTATGCATGAAAATGCCTGTTTTATGACCCAACTGCCGAGTGCAGTTTTTATGTGACCACTTTTTTGTGGCATTCTTAATTGGCGGATCAGGATAATTGTGTAGAAAATACAGTATCGATTGATCGGAATCATTGTGATCAATTTCTGTTTGGACAATGTATTTCGCGCGTTTCTTTTCTAAATTTGACGTAAGCAGTTTGACATTGCTTGTTGCATTGCAATGTCTGCTAGAACGCGGGATCTCGGAAAAAATTTGCAGAAACGAGGAAGTGATCGGAAATATTGATCAAGTCGATTTTTATCAATTTTATCGGCGTTATATTTATCGAAAATCATTGAAATAATCTATGGACGACGTGGAGATGGCAAGGATAAGATCTGATCAGTAAATTTCAATTGAGCAAAAGATCTTTTCCATTTTAGGCCGCAGCAGCTGAATATCTCGATTCGCCGTTCGCTCAATTATTTGAGACAAACGAGAATGAGCAGAGAATTTTAACCATAAAGTAAGTGATTTAATGATGATTGCATGGTTATTTTATTAGCGGATTTGTGAAATCCTGAAACACGAATAATGCAAAATCCGTATTTTTCAGGCACTTGAAGCACGCTGCGATTGGAAGTTCGAGGCAAAAGGAATTGATTTTACAACGGAATTATATTCCAGAGTAAGCAATTACTGTTATTGAAGCTTTTGCCAAAATTTTTGGCAATGCAATCTAAATAGCCTATGTTTTCAGTTTGATCAATTTATTATACGACGATCAGAATGCGGATTTGCTGACGGAATCGGCAATTTTACTCGGCAGTTTGGCCAAAGGTACACAAGAAATTGTCAAATCGTTAATCGACGCTGGTGTAGTTCAAGTTATGCTAAAAGGTATGGTGTTATTGATTTTCTATGTGCCAAAATTTTAATACCTGTCTGTATTTCAGCTTTAACTCATCCCTATCGTCTGTACGTTGAGGCATGCCTGCGTTGTTTACGATCCATCGTTCTGAATGCGGATCCGATTTCGGTGAAAGATATTTGCAGCGTAAGTATTGATTTTATTGATTCACTGATCTAGTTGTATTGGATCCGTTTTCAGGATAAGAGTACGATCGCCATTTTGCTCAATATCGCTAATACGACGCCTAGCAATCAAGATTGCGTGGCAACGATTTTATCTCGTTCGTGCCAGGTAAGACTCGTTGCTGTTATGATCGGAGCGTTACAAGAAGCGTTTTCAGGCTTCGTCTCAACAGAATGCATTATTAAACGCCGGAGCGGTGGACGTAATGGCTCCGTTGCTATTCAGTCCATTGATAAACGTACGTGGAATCAGTATGCAGCTGATTTACTAATGCAATCCGCAATTTCAGGTGCAGCTACGCGCATTGGGTTTCTTCGCGTCGATGTGCTGCAAGAATTACAGCGTGGCGTTGACGGTTTCTAATTGTAAGTGTTGGCTGTTTCCAAATTTACCTCCTCCTAAAGCCAATTCTTTCAGATATCCATATGGAACGGCGTCTTATCGATCAGTTCATTATTCAGATGTCTCGCGGAAACGAGTGGGCCATGCAAATTGCGGCTGCAAAATGGTAAGATTGCGAGACTATGGTCAGTGATTACAATCTGTTCTTTCAGTTTGACGAATATCTGCCGAGCCGGTGCCCTGGAGAGCGGTCATAATATTATCACTCTGAAGGTAATCTCCTTTTTCTTGAGGGTATCTCGCATTGACGGATTTCGTGTTGTAGGTCATGCCGACTTTGGTTCGCGGATGCAAAGCGGATCCAGATTTGGGTTCAACGGCCCTTCGCGTGGAGGCTTGCGAGACGTTGGCGTATTTGATCGAAGAGAATCTGGAATTACAACGTCTAACGTCGTGGAATAATCAATGTCTGAAGATATTGAGCTCGTGCTTGAATTGCAACGAAGCTAAATTGGTAAGTCGATTTTTGCAATTCGCATTCTAGCAATGCTAAACGCTGGATTCTAGGATGATCCCAAATTAGCCGAAGGTTTGCAATCGGGAGCGTTATGCGTCGTGGCTGCTTTGGCATCGAATGATGAAGATATTAGGAAGAAGGTAAATCTCATAGCTTACCAAGGGTCCAATTATTGACCACCTCTGATTTCAGGTCATCAGCGAAATACAAGGTTTACTCGATCACATCGTCCGTGGGTTGAATTCGACCGATCGGCCAGTGAAAGTGGTCAGTGCTAGTACGAAATGCTTGCACGCGCTCAGTAGATCAGTGGAACAATTGCGTACCACGTTTTTGGATCGTCAATTATGGAGACGGTTATTGATGGTGAGTGGACTTTGGCACGAAGCTGAGATCCCTCATATTATGCTCGTTTTTAGCTCGTTCAACACCCGGACGAAGAATTGGTAGCAACAGCTTCAGCGGTCTTGTGCAATTTGGCTCTGGAATTCTCGCCTAATAAAGCGGTAAGCGGTCATTTGATGCATTTGAGATATGCAATGCCTTCACTTTTCAGCCATTGATCGAAGCGGGCACGATAGAAATTCTCTGCGATATGGCACGTCGAGAAGAGCCATCGCTTCGTCTGAACGGTATTTGGGGCTTGATGGTAAGCTGCATCTTCATGTTGCGGATTCCCTCTTTTAAATAATGGCCGTATTTCAGAATCTGGCCTTCAGAGCGGATGAGAAAGTGAAGCAGAGCATCGTGGACGCGTTGAATCCAGAACAACTGCTTCGATTGTTGACGGAAACATCGCCAGATTCACCCATGGTACTTCGGCTGCTGGGATTATTGAGGAATTTACTGGCGCATAAATCGGTAAGCAATGCTAGATGCGTTTGGATTTGGATTCTAATAATCCGCATTTCAGTATATCGATCGATTGATGGGAAACTATGGTGCCAGCGTGATGCAAGCTATCATATTCGTATTGGAAGGCGATTATGCGGCTGAATCCAAAGAACAGGTATGAATCGATTTGCGTTTCCTGTCAGGGATTATAATGCGCAATGAGTTTAGGCATTGTGCGTTTTATCAAATATCGCCGAAGGCGATACGGCCAAATACTTCATCATGTCGAACGAGGACGTATTGAGAAAGATCACCAATTACATGGTACGTATTCGTTGTGCTTTGATCGCATCGGCTAACGTGGATTTCACTTTCAGATGCATACGAATACGCGATTACAAGTGGCAGCCACGTCGTGCATTTGCAATCTCGTCTGGAAAGACAGTCCAGGTAATTCGGTGGTCGTGATTTCCCAAAATCGGATCTGTATTCCGTATTTCTTGCAGGCTACGATGAACGACAGAAGAAATTACGCGAATTGGGCCTGCCGACGTTATTGAATCAGCTTTCGCAGCAACAGAAGAACGATGCCATATTGTACGACAAGTAAGCTCACAGTTGATGATCCATTTGATAAAGAGGATCTGAACGCGATCTCTAATTCAGGGTCAAGATCGCTCTTCAACATCTCCGCGAATCGAATTGATCAGAATGGATCGACGATTATCGATGATCAGTGGAATGATTACAAAACTATCTGTACAACGTTAATGTTATTCGAAAAATATTCGCATGTAAAAAAGCATGACTCGATATAAAAAAAGCTCAATTACAATCAATCCGCATATAAAATATTGATCACTAAGTGAATACTGGAATCACATAATCATCAATCCCGTTTTAAGAAATACATAAAATGCATAGCAGCATAAAAATAAGGCGATAAAATACCTGTTAAAACCTGACCTCGAATGAAGGCGTGTCCCCAGAACCTGCCTCTTCACCATGCGTTTGGTCACCATATTGATCATAATTTCTCGCCAGCGATACGTAGACGATTCTCCAACGTCTCGATACGATCCAACGCGTCTTTGCGGAACGATTCGAACGCGGATACGAGCTTCTCGAAATCCGCTCTCGCCACGTAGCCATCGTTTGGACACGACGCTGCCATGCCTACAATACGAGAGATCAGATCCAATTTTCGAGCATGGCTCATCAGCACTTACCGTTTCTTTCCAATTGCAACGTTGGCTGCGTGACCACGGGTAAAACTGGAACAGCCTTCGGTTTCTGGGCTGATCCTGGAGAAGCTGCTATTGCTGCGTTGGTCTCCACCTGCAAAATAACCAGATTTAGCAATGATGATGCAAATTCATGATATCTCGGCTTACCGTGGCCATGCCCTTGATAAACGCCTGAGACGGTGGCCGCTTCTTTTCCATGCGGGGTCTCAACGCGGTGACATGCGACAACTTTCCGTTCTCCGCTGCATTGGTGATGCCATCGAATTCATCTGAAATAATATTCATAATTAGACAAGCTCAAAGAAAGCCAACTTTCAAAATTTGCCATACCTGTTACAGCCACTGGCTTCAGATTCTTCTCCGCCGCTTTGTCGGGCGTCTTGTCTCGCGGTCGAAATACACCTTTGAATATATTCCACGGTTTCGACGCAGGTTTTGATTGAGCCGGTGATGTTGATCTTGCAGGCGGCTTCTCCTCTTTACCCTCAGATGGCTTCGACGTGACGGTTTGTTTGGATGGTGATTTCTCGTCTTGGTGATCCGGAAATTTCGGCGGCGATTGCTTCAAAGATACGTCCGGCTTCTCCTCGATTGACGAACGACGGATGGGCGATTCTGCAAGATAAACGCTGGACACCGGCGGTCGTGGCGGTTTCGGTGGTTTGGCCGGAAGCGCAGGCGGTTTGGGAAGCAACGGCTTCGATGCAGCCTGAAATATGAAGCGATTTTCAGTACTGATTGATGCAGAATATCAGCTTGACGTACCTGATCCGTTGTGACCACGTCCACGTAAGCGGCAGGGAAAATACCGCGTGTACCATTGACCTCGCCTAACCACATTGTTCCGTTTGTACCATCAACGTCCCTCGATACGATAGAGACAATATCGCCGACTTGCAGCGATAATTGATCCTCATTCTCCGCCTCGTAATCCCGTTTCGCTTTGGCAATTTCTATAAACCAATTGCATGCTTATATGCACGAGCATGGATCTGGAAATATTACCTCTGGCTTTCTTCAATGAATTTCTGGCGTTCGGATCTCTCGAAACGTGCGGCACTGAATGACTTTCATCCGTCGAGTGATGATAAATATCTTTCTTGACGTTGTTCTAGAATAAACACCAATTACGAAGAGATAGAATTAGCAAAAAATGCTGTACCTCTTTCGCTTCTTCTTTGGCTTCTCCAGAACCGCCGTCACCGATCGATTTATCGTTGGCGTGGACGGGTGAATAATCCAAAGGTTCGGCTTTCTTCACGTCCATGGTAAATGTTGTGACCGAAGTAATTTTTGAATGATCTAAAACAGAAGTACATACAGCTACTGCCCTTGTAAAAGGCAATTGTAGTTGAAGGATTGTATAAAAATCAGACTCACCTGAATCATGTATATGCACATGGCCATTTTCCAATTGCATTCTCGAGCCACCATCGTTAGCTACGGATTCGTCCATGAAGAATTTCACGAATTTCGACGGGAATACGCCGATTTTGCCTTCTTTCGAACGCCCTTTCCACCAACCGTCTTCCTCTTCCCCCAAAATCTCGATTACATCGCCGACTTCCAATGGCAATTCATCGTCGTTCTCGCAAACGTAGCTGAACGCAGCAACGGCTCGACGTACGCCATTCCCATCCGTTCCTAAAAACTGGTTTTGCTGTAGCTTGGTAATTCTGACTGTTAAAAATACACGCCAAATGAATCATGCTCTGAATAAACAACACTTCGCTTTGCCAGACTAACTATACATGTGACGCAAGCTAAAAAGTCAGCTTCCGGTGACTTTAGGATCGATGCAAATGCTCGTGAAAGGCGACCCAAAATGCTGCAATATTTCAGCAGACATGCTCAGACTTCAGATTTCTTCTTACCTTCTCTAAATGTAGGCAAATCCTCCGTCGATTCGGCGAGAATCTCGCCCGTATTCATCTTGGCTTCGTCATTGGTCGATAATTTTTGATCCGGCGACACCGGATGTTCAGTTTCCTGGAAAAATTGTATTTTCATTAATCCGAAAAAATTCCAGAATTTCTCATGGAATGCAGAAGAATTCCACTGATATTCTCGTATGCTGATGATTATGTAATCTCAGAAGCCTCCTTCGGAGGCTCCAAAATTCAGAAATTTAGAAGAAATTTCAAAAATACTCACGTCCGTCATAATTTCAATATACTCAACTGCACCCGAAAGGAAATCAATGGCAAGGAAATTCGAGCAATATTAGCCAGCAAATTTCACAGCCGTAAAATGATCATAAATTCATGACCATCATTGGAATCGGAATAAAATTTCATGAATCAGTGGACTGGATAAAATTCCTACAGTACGCCTGGATTTTCAGGCGGATCGCAACACATCGAGGCCGCCTTGTTATAAGCGATATTTGGCGGCAATTCAAATTCCCACCCACGTATTACATGAAATCTGGAACTATCGATTGTCTCGATTTCAGCCGTGAAATTCACGTATCATATTATGCGAAAGATAAAGGCTTTTTCAAGCCGCATGTTCAACAAGCAGGCAAATTGCGCAATTTTGCTTCAGCCTAAGCTGAATACATCGAACGCGTCCATATGCAAGCGCGCGATACCGAAAATCGATCAGATCACGATCAGATCAATGATCTTTGATCTCGGATCTTTGCTTTTTCTCATTTCGACGAGACGGCTGAGAAATTCGAAGACGGAGATTTCGGCGCCAATCCTTTCTCACGACGCAATTGATCGATGGCGATTTGTTTCTGACCCAATTCCGTTCGCATACGACGAATTTCCTCCTCTTTCGCATTGACCAAATTTCGTTTTTCTTCCATCACATTCTCGTAGTGATCGATGACCGTCTGCAAAATAAGGGATTCGCTTAATTTTGAATGATCAAAACTTGGATCAAGCCAAGAATCTCATGCCTCTCAAGTCTGAACATTCAAAAATCGATCGATTACCTTATGTTTAGTGATATTCTCGCGTTCTTTGGAGACTAATTCCAGTTCCAATTCCAATAATCGACGTTGTAAATCCTGATCGACGACCACTGAACCGGCGGTAGCGTCGTTGGAATTTTCGCTTCCGTTATTCCCGATCGATTCGATGTGATCGGCCGATCGATGATCACTGTTCACGGCGGAAGAAATCATGGACGCGGTGCAATTGGGTAGGCCGAAATCGATTTGAGCCAATTTCGTCAACGCGCTTTGTTTCAACGCCCGTTCGTTCTTCAACGTACGACGTAATCGAATTAATTCGGTCCATTTTCGTTCACGGTTCGATTCCAATTCGTGTACTTGCATTTCCAATTCATCGCATTCCTCGTGTAATTGACGCGATCGAACGTTCGTGGTGGCCGAATAGTAATCATTCACTAATTGATCGTCCATTTTCGGAGCAATGGTTTTTTCCGACTGTACGCCAACACCGCAGGGACCGCGAATGAAAGCTGCCTAGTTGCCTCCTAGGCCTAAGCCCCGCCTCCTTCCTCGCGTCCGATTGGTCGTACGAGAAAATGTGCGTACAGTACGCCAAAGCGCAAAATTGCGCAATCTTATCCGAATATCCATTTTTAAGATCCGTAATTTATTTTAAAAATGGATCACGATTATCCACAGGCATATATCGATAAAGATTGGCTCTCATTAGCCATACAATGAATGACGTGTAAAATGCACCATAAAAAATACGCATACAAGAAATACTGGATAAAGATAGGCCAGATCATAAAAATAAGTAGCTAGCTGCATACTGAATTATATCAATAAATCCATGAAAAAAAGCTCACGAATAAAATTGATCCGCTGCCATCGCACCAATATTATGAATGATTCGATACGAATAAACCTTGGTCGAGAATATAAGTGATGGCCGTTCACGAAGCATCGCCACAAGCACGGAACGCTGGCGTACGCAAGAATTTGACACCGACCGCGTGGACGTAGAATCCGATCTTCATGAGTTTATCCTGAAAATAAATCCGGATTCAGGGATTGCAAAAAATACGACATCAATATTCAACTTACGTGATCAAGCATAATACGACCGTCGAATACGAACGCTGGTTTCGTCATCTTATTGTACAATCGTTGATAATCCAGCTCCTGAAAGAATCATAAATGTCAATATGCTTCCGGGAGCAAGCATGAATTTATGCTTACCTTGAATTCATCCCATTCAGTGCAAACCACAATCGCATGAGCTCCTTCGGCTGCCGAATATGGATCATCGCAAACCGTCACCAAACGATCCACTGCAAAAAACAGACCAGTTAATAAATCAATATTCAAAAATAAACAACCAACGCTTACCTCGCGATGAATCTTCCGAGATTGATGGATGTTTCAATTCACTGAACATCTGTTTCTTGGGAACTTTCGGATCGTAGATGCTCAAACGCGCTCCTTCGTCCATGAGATGTTTGCTGATGTAAATACTCGACGATTCCCTCGTATCGCCGGTATTCTTCTTGAATGCGAAACCGAATATGGCCAAATGCTTGTCCGCGACCGTATTGAACATCGTTTCAATGATATTGTCGGCGAATCGACGACGTTGCCAATCGTTCATGAGGATGACCTAAACCAAAGGCCGCGTTTAGTAAGCAGCTATTTCAAATCAAGATATAAACGCATACCTGATTCCAATAATCGGCGACTTGAGGCAAATTCAGGCACTCGCATAGGTAGACCAAATTGAGCACGTCCTTTTGGAAGCAGCTGCCACCGAAACCAACGCTAGCTTGCAGGAATTTCGATCCGATACGCGAATCCGTCCCGATGGCGTGACCAACTTCGCGAATATCCGCTCCGGTCATCTCGCAAATGGCACTGATGGCGTTGATACTGGAAATACGTTGAGCCAAGAAGGCATTCGCAGTCTGAAAAAAGGCGTACATTAGCCTCAAGATTTATGCTAAATCAGAATAATGCTTACCAATTTGGACAATTCCGAAGACCACGTATTCGTTGTCAGGATCCTTTCGGCTGGCACCCAATTTTGATAAATGGCAGCCAATTCGGCGGCGGCCTTGAATCCATCGGCAGTTTGCTCGCCGCCGATCAATACACGATCAGGATTCAATAAATCTTCTATGGCTGAACCTTCGGCCAAGAATTCTGGATTTGATAATACCTGAAAACGAGATCCGTCAGTTTTCCATCGCCATGCTAAATCTCAGCAACGCTTACTTGGAATCGAACTTCATCGTTCTCGGTCGATTTCAAAATTTGCGAAATACTGGCGGCAGCTTTGACTGGCACTGTGCTTTTCTCCACCACGATTTTCGGACCATTGGCGATGGAACCGATCATACGAGCGGCGGCTTCGATGTAACGCAGATCAGCAGCACGACCCTGAAATAGGGATGATCAGACGGTGGTGCTATTAGAAAATTCATCAAACATTACCTTCCCAACGCCATACGTTTTGGTCGGCGTATTGACCGAGATGAAAATCAATTGAGCTTTCTGAACTGCCGATGTGATGTCCGTAGTGAAGAACAGGTTCTTCCCGCGGCACGAGCGAACGATTTCGTCCAAATGAGGCTGAAATACAGGACCGTTGTAAAGATGCGCAAATTCGGAAGACCTGCAATGCGCATTATTAATTGCATCGCGTGTAAAATGGACATCCTATTCCCTGCACCACGCCTGAACGCAGCCATTCATCAAGAGCTAATTTTAGAACAGACAAGTGTCCCACATACCTCGTAAATTGGCAGATCGTCCGAATTCCATTGTGCGATACGTTCTTCGGATAAATCCACGACCGTCACCCGGATATGAGGGCATTTGTAGGCGATAATGACGGACGTCGGACCGCCGACGTATCCAGCACCGATACAACAAATCTCCTTGACCATACCGCCCGAATACGGAACGACCGAATTCCCATTGACGCAATTCATAACGTTCGTGTCTTGGCCGTTAATTCCCAATTGCGTCGGTGTATTCGCACGGCGTCGATCGCATACCGGACACGGACTTCCGTTTTGACCCCACGGGCATTGATATTCTAATTCGTCTTCGCTATTTCCACCCGAACCGCGACCACTGCGACGAGATTTGCCGAATTCCGATTTCTTCAACTGATCAAGACCATTGATCGATATCGATTTGCCTGAAAAATAAGGATAATAAGAAATAAAGCAAACGTGAGAATAATTTGCATGCTTACAATCAACGAAAGGCGCTAAATGCTTCGCAGACATTTTGAATTTCGAGTATTAAACTGAAAGTCAAGCAAATGGGAAAAGAAACGGGGGAAATGATCCAATAAAATGCAGGAGTGGAGTTCTTATAAAAATTCGACTATCCGTAAACGGAGTAGACTAGGATATGACGTCAATACCGGACAAGGATGTCTTCAAAATTCCCCCTTTCACGAGAAATAAACCAAACCGGACCAAAAGATTCCCCTTCTACAGGATGCGAAAAATATACCACGCGATATAGAAAGCCGGATTTACCAGCTGCCTATCGAAAGATGAACGAATCGACCGGTTTTTTCTTCTATCTTATTGGCAAACGACCGACGGTCAGTGAAAGAAATTCGTACCAGGTGGCCTGACACCAAGGTCGCATGCAGAATCGAAGAATTTACAGAACCAGACCCCCCAGAAAATGATACAGCAGATATGGCATCAAAAAACGCCGAAAAAAGGATATCCTGTTATACGGGTGCAGCGAATAACGGGATCTCCGGCTGCTAAGCAAACTTTGAAAATCCGGTATTCTAATGCCATCAATCAGCCCGAATCAAGCGAATTTTAGGCGA
>JAQIWJ010001328.1:0-11863 GCA_034695185.1 Discolaimus major
ATTGGATGGGAATAATTCGCATGAGAGCACAGGATTTATATTGTTAGGAAAAGCATCCATCATATAATAGCAATGCGATTGCTAGTTGGATCATCAAAAAAGATCCAGGTCAAGGTTGGGAATGGCCCATCAAGAAAGGTCCAGAGTAAAGTTGGGTTCCCAGGGAAAACTGGGACGAGGTATAGCATGGTTTGGCTATGCACTATGTAGTTGTAGTTGTAATATTGCTGATTGGCATATCCACTTTCGTTTCTGTTGCACTGCACATGCTAAACAGGCGTTGGCATTATGTACTAATCACCCCCTTCATTTCAGATCTGGAAGTGGTGCATCGAATCCGCCGTAAGAGGTACGAAACGAAAAGATGGAAGGTGATGGAAGAGTTTTCGTGCTGGTGCTTTCATATTTTCGTACTTACTACTGATATAATTGTATTTCTAATGGGACGGTATGACATTTTTTTGACTTTTTTGTCCACTTCATGTAAATGATAATTCTTTTGTAATCTGATATCATCACGTATTGCCATCGATTCACATGATTGAGTGCTAATAATATGATTTCATTATTCTTGCTCTTCAAAGATTTTTGCATGATTGGAAAGGGCAGCTAGAAATGCTGGTGACAGTAATACGCTTCAGGAGGTCACTTCAATGGTTCAAATTCATTTGAAAGCGTTCAAAAGCCACCATTATCCATAATCGGTCTAAAATATCCTCCTTATCATTCGCCTATTAGAAATGCATAATGACATCATTATGCGCCCATAAAGCTTGCTATTTTTAAAAATTCACACACCAATGCTTTCTCGCGTCAATGAATGAAAGGCGTGCCATTATCCAAAGGCATTTCCAGAACTCGCCTGAAATGCTTATTCAATGGAACAGGCATCTTTTGACAAGAACTTGAATCGTCATCCAATGCCCATCAAAATTCGTGCAAGAAGAAAATGGCAGAACAACAGGCACAGAATCGGGGGAAGCTTTGAACAAAGCTTACTAGAAGCATCTTTGCATAATTTCAAAAGGCGGTCGCCAAAAGGATACTTTGTATTTGTATACTTGATTTGGGTACGATTTTTTATGTGATCTGATTGATTTGGATATCGATTAGTTTGTGATTTGGCATGGCCTGTGTGCGTGCAGTGCTGACAGCATTGCCAAGCAATGCTTCAAGCATTGCTTTCAACAGCAATGGCCAAAATACATCTTTAGCTAATGATCATCTTATGCACAAGTGTGTATCATGCAATATTTCAGCTTTGATCGCCCTGATCGATCCGAACGACTAATAGATTTAGCCACGATTTTCCCAAAATTCGAATGTGATTCTTTCGATTAGTGCAGTGATCATCGATTAATCGATCAGGAGTCCCCCAAATTTATCAGCAATTACGCAAGAGTGCGATTATCGATTAGATATTCCTGCGATCAACGTATTTATGCAGTGATCAACGACTGATCAGCATGATCAGGAGATTATTATGGATCATGATATTTTCGAATCTGCAGGGATTACTGTAGTTGTGGCAGTGGTTATTGATTGATCACTCACGAATTTGCGAATTGGCAGGATGCCAATGCAGTGATTCAGAATGAAGATTGCGCAATTTATTGCCAATATCGTCAACATTCGCCTAATTATTGCCTCGCATTCTAATCCCTCCTGCCAGCTGGTTATTTGTGACGATGATTGATAAGCGGCTAATTGACAAGAGCCTATTCATTGCCAAAAGAAGGTACATTCGTAAACAGGATTTATGAATTACGCCTCTTGCTTTTCCGAATTTATCCCCCCATTTGCATCGCCCAGATTATACGCATCAAATTCGCAGATGCGAGGATTTTTGCCCCCGATTTTACTAAGCTAATATCAATTTGAGATTAGAACCGCCCGTTTTGCTTTTGGACTCAATTTTGGTGGTTGCCCTTTCGGAACGCCTTTGCGTTTTCCTCTAGCTGGGATTTTGAAGAAGCAACGCCTTTTGGCATTGGTGTTCTCAACCAGAGATTCTAGGTTCACCTTTTCTCTACCAATTGTAAAAACGTTTCAACACCCGGCCCTTGAAAACCGCCATTCTCAAAGGATCGAACACCGGGTGTACAAGGCTTGTAATCTATGCTTTTTCCCCCTGCTGGTCCATGATTTATGCTGAGGAGATGTCGTTCGTGGACAACTGGTCGTGGCATTTCCTAAAGGGTCGATTCCGAGGGCATTCCTCAGGCCCACCGGTCCATCATATGAGCGTAGCTAAAAGCGGGCGTAATCAAATTTCAACTTCATCTTCTTCCTCAGCTTTCTGGCATCATTCTTAGAGGAAAGTAGATTTTCATCGGATTCGAAATGATTCGATTATTCAAGTGCTCCGGATGCGGCCTTGCATTCTAGATTCGGATTAATTCTGAACCAGGCTTACTGTAGACTTTTTCTAGCATCACTCAAGAATGCTTATCTTGTGACGGCGTCTAAATTTCAACAAAACGACAACTGCCACCCGGGAAATTGTATCGTAAATTTCAAATTCTTGACAGCTTTTATGGGTAGGAAAAATTCTATGTACACTTTGGTAGGGTGTAATATTTTCTCAATTTTTAAAAACGCCAGCCATGAATGGTGGGTATAGCTAATTTTTATTAGCCTGCTTTTCGGAAAAGTTCCAGCCGTGCCTGAATTCGGTTGCGGTTGGAAAGCCATACGACGCCCCCAAATTTAGGTTTCTCTATTCGAAGAGGCCTCTTCCATCCAACGCGACTGAAAGCCTCGGATTTTTACGTCCCGACCTCCAAGCGAAAGTTTTCGACGTATTTTGCGTCAGTGTTTACGCGAAAGTTGTCAAAATTATTTCGAAAATGCCATGGGTGAATCAGAAATGCACGCATTTTTGTAAAGCCCTCGGTTCGAATCCTACCGCAGGCATGGATTTTTGCGTTTTTCTCCATAATCAAATCTTGGGAAAAAGCCCGTTTAATCAGCCTCGTTTTCATGCCTACCCTCGCGAGTAAAAGACGTCAACGAAATTTTCTTTCTTGATGATACAGCAATTACTGAGGGAAAATCATTTAGATTCAGTGAATCGAGCCTTGATTGGGCTGTGTCAGGATAAAGAAGGCATTTAGCTATGCGCTTCGTGCGGAAACGTTTTTATGCACACGTTATTCTTAGCCTACTGTCGGTTGCTTAGAAAATCAGTGGCGAAAGTTTCCCTGTTTTGAAAGCTTCATCATCAATGCGTTTTCTAAAATTGCGCAATTTGACTATTCTGACCCAAGCACCTAGAGCCCCAGGTTCAAATCCACCCACTCGCATCAGTTTTTTTGCTTTTTTCCTTCTGATGCAGACAATGTTTTTCGCTTAAAATGTCCACGATCCTTGCTGATTTTTTTACAACCACTTTTGCACAACTTATTTCAGACCTGATCACACAAATCAATCAAGCAATACAGACGTCGAAAAAGTTAATGGATCAATAAATCAAGTCCATTGAATTTTTGCTTTCTTCGGAAAAACCGCCCTGTTGTTTGGGGGGAGCTTATAAGCGAAATCACTATGCGAATTTGGTGATCAGTGGGAATTTTTCGGGAGCCAAATTAGCATTCCTGATTTGGGACATTTTTTGTGCATAATGCGTGATTAGAACGGACAATGCCATCGAAACATGGCCCGTACGATTCGATTACGGATGATCTTTACGACGCCCGTATTCCTGTTCATAATGAGATTGCGTTTCAACATGGTTTACATTTCGAATCGAAGGTAAAATTTCTCATAAATTTATGCACCAAAAAGTGCTGCACCAATGCACACCAGCGGATTTGTCTTCCCGCTCTCAGCACTGTAGCAGACATTTATAAAAACGTGGTAAATATTGCGCAATTTGCATTGCAAGACTAATGCTAGTACGTTGTTCTTTATGAAAGGCGTTTTCGGCTAAAATCCGAGGCCTGCCTTTTACAAGAAAAGTACATCAATCAAGGTCTCGAGTAAAAATTCACAACCATATGGTGTCTGGAACAAAGCTAATACTGATGAATTATGTTGACACGAATTTCGGGGAGGGATTTTTCGTTGAGAGAATTACTAGCTAAAGATTTCAAATACTAATGAGATGCCTATTTTTGGTGTGGCAAAAAAAGCCAGCTGTTTTTTCATTGGCAGTATGCAGATGCTAAAAAAATCAATAAAGATGTGTCACGTGATTTCTGGTCACGTGACCATCATGTGACCACTGGTCACATGACTTGCCATGGGCCTTGGCACATGCTGTAAAGTACAGTACCCACTTCTGGGCATACTGTGTAATGCATAAAATCAATGATAATCGAGCACTTGCCTATTCTGATCATTTTGATCAATCGATAAATCGATAATCGATTTCAGTACATAGGGAGCATGGAAATCCCACGACCATCGACGCGTATTGAGATTGTGGCTGCCATGAGGAGAGTTCGAGTAAGCCGACATGCAAAATTGCAGCATGCACCGCAATTTTGCAAAAATTACGAAAAGCTTGACCATTGGTCACTCTATTCTAGTACGAATTCAAAGCCAGAGGTATAAAGAAGAAGAAAGTTGACATTATGATCTCAGTGGACGGTATAAAAGTTACGATAGAAAAGAAGAAGAAGGTGCATTTGCATACAAAATTCCAATTTTCCCCAATTCAAACCTCATCAGGGCTTCAATTTGCAGAAGCATCAATGGGCATGGGGCGAAGCGGATCTTATGGTCATGTTCCATCCAGTATACAGGTGCACATTGTTCACTGCTAATTTTTCGAAATATCCAAACGAATGGAATATTCCAGGGTTTTTTACGTTTCACACGATTCGCAAGATCTTCAAATATTCAGTTACATCGCGAGAGACGGAGCAACGAATTCCTTCAAATGCCATGTATTCAAATGCTCGAAAAAGGTACGCCATGCATGGTGTAATTGGTAGTACGCTTGACGTGTGCTTAAGCGATGGTCCAGGGTTCGAATCCCCGGACCGGTATTCCCTTTTTGCAATTTTCATAAAAATTAGCCAAAGCGGAATTTTCGACAGCTTTGAAAGCTCTCGAGACATTTGATCCAACCTTGAGTTTTTAAAACAGAATTGTGCTACTTGTAATTTGAGATATTTTTGAGGGCAAAGTGATTGAATTACATTATCCGTGGCCCGCATGGGCCATGGCTTGCCTGGCCATAGATTTCTCATTACAATCAGGAAATTCAAAATGCAGGATCTTGTAAAATAAATAAGCAAAATGCATTGATTATACAATTCCTCATCCCCCTGCCCGAGGGGGGTGTGTAGGCGTTTGGTGCCTGGTCGTATTTTATGTTCATAGTTTTCGAGTTTTCTTATTCACAAACAACAGCACACGTTTCTGAAAGCGGAGCAGGGGGCCGAATGGATGCTTTTCCTCAACTCTTGTATCAGTTAGCCTCGGAATTTCTCGAATATATCACATCTGTTATGTTCGAAAACGTTGCCTTCGAGGAAACGTTGTTCAAACGACTGGCTAATAGGTTTGAGAAACACGGCTATACTGATTGCCAGAAAACATGCCGTTATGGATATTGATTGATTAGCCGTATCAGTTGCCATCGGATTTAGTGGATTCTTATCAGTGCACAGGCCTGTTGTTTATTACCCTTGATCACCATTATCGATCGCTGATCAACCCTTGATCACCATTATCGATTACTGATCACAGTGATCAAGCATTATCGATCACTTATCAACCCTTGATCACCATTATCGATTACTGATCATAGTGATCAAGTATTATTAATCACTGATCACCCCAGTGATCAGTCAAATCACCTCTGCGATCAGTCTGATCACCCCCTCCGCGAAATGTCCGATACAGAAATCGATACGACCACGAATCCGCCCCCGGAGGCGGCTCGATTTTATTATTTAAATTTAATGACGAAAAGGGAATTACCGAAACGTGACGAACCGATCGGTGTATCGAAACCGAAATTCGTCCAATGGGGTACAACGAGTAAATTTTGCACTAGCCTTGAAGAGGATCCGGATTTGGAGGTCGGTGGGAATTTTCAGTACTGAGAAATGGTCAGAATAGTCAGACCTTGGCTTCGCTTGATCTTGCACTGCTTGCAATGCAATTTTTGAAAGCTGCCTTTGCAAGCGGTTACAGTACGCCGCAGGCATGCGTATAATCGACCAAGCAGCATTTATCAGTGAAACATTTGAAAATTATCTGCATAATCTCCGCAATCAGTGTAAATACAATTCCCTACTTTTCCTCTGAAGAAAAATAAGCTCATTACTTCCGAGCGTGTCAAAACGTTTTCCCAAAAGTCCCACTCCGCGTTGACTTTCGAGAACAGCCATAAAAGTTTTGCAAGTCTCCAACAGCGGTTTCAGTCGATCAAGTAAATGGGTGATTTTTTTTTCTCCAGAACCAAGCGATGAAAATCGTAAGAACGATCGGGCAAGCGTTCGAAGTTTGTCATAAGATGAATATTGAACAAGAGGCGCAAAAGCTTCAACAGCAAGTAGAAGAATTGGAATCGTTAGTCGGCGCTGCGACCGCGGTTTCGGCTTCAGTCGATTCGCAATTGAGTATTACGAAAGAGGAGAAATCCCAAATGGATAATATGTTGGACGAGAATTTCGGATTAGGAAAAGTCAAGCTAAAACGTGAGAAAATCACTGGATTTTGGATATATAGCTCAATTGGGAGGGCGTGTGACTTTTCTCTGGAGGTCCCTGGTTCGATCCCCGGCAGGGTCGAAAATTTTTGCATCTCCAAATCACCATTTTTTAGGCGTCACTTCGCTGGAGAAAGCCGAAGATTTACAATTGAGAAGGCACGAGAAGGTCATTGATGACCACGATTCGAAATCACCATCACCATTGATCTCACCGATGAGAAAAATATCTGATCAATTAGATAGGAGTCCAATGCAACGATTGGTACGTAAAATCGATTCAATCGATTGGCATTCGCATATCGATTTTTTCCAGAGGCCCGATCAATCGCCTAGACGAAAGTACAGCATGGACCCTCGTCTCGTTCCTAGCTACAGTACGCCATCCGGTGGTATGAATCGAATGGCGGCCATCGAAGAGAAAGACGAGCATAGACCGTCGAATTCGCCGTTACAAAACGCATCCAACATTCCGACACAGAAGGAAATTCGAGATTGGCAAGAAGCGTCTACGTCTCAATACAAACATTCCTCCATGAATCAAAGCCAAACATGGACGCACGGTCTCGGATTCGGTGCGTCTTCGCAAGCGTCCAGTGGTGGGAAAATTCAAATCAACGATCCGTTCGATCCGTATCCGGCTCGCATTTCCAATCATCCCACATTAGCCTTGACTCAACTGCTAACGGCTGGCGCGAAAGCGGCCGCGCAGAGTCCGGCCAAAAATCGATTATCACCCGGCCGAATGTTGAGTCCGCCGCCGGCCGTCTTATCACCGGCCGGTACAGTATCCCCGACAGCCGGAAGTCCGCCCAGCGGACAAGCGATCAGTCGTGCATTGGAGCATTACAGTTTGAATTTACTTCGGAGTCAATTGGAACAAGCTCAGCAACAAGCGCAAGTAAAAATTGCGCAATTTACTATAAAGGCGGCGGAGATAAAAGCGATTTTCTTTTCAGGTGGCATTAGCTCAGGTGCAATTATTACGCGATCAATTAGCCGCGGAGACGACGGCACGATTGGAAGCTCAAGGGCGAACTCATCAATTACTCGTATCGAATAAAGAATTGATCGAACAAATTCAACTTTTGGTTCAACGCATGCAAGATTTGGAGGGTCGCATTACTGGCACTAATCCCGACGCGTTGGCCGGATTGCAAGTAATTTGCGAAATTTGAATTTCGCAATGCACAAATCATGGCTGATGCCGTTGGCATCAGATTGCGCAATTTGCGATGTCTGCAAAATAGCGCCATTTTTCAGACGCAATCGAGATCGTATCACGAAGGCGTCGTTACGGCTACCCAAATTCCGCACATCGCAGCCTCCACGTCTTGGCACGAACCGTCGAAACATAAGAAAATCACGGACGCGCAAGTTCAAACGGATCGAATTATCGAAAATCCCATTCACGCGTCGCCGCAAAGAGAAGCGGATACGCAACGATTGGATCCAGGATATGGATCTCCAGATACGCATACTCGTGCCGGATCGGTACCACCGCAGAAATCGATACGAATCAGTCCGCAACGTGTGCAAAAATCATCACTGGGCGACGATCCGTATCGACGCGCAAGCGAATACGTAAATGCACCGATCACGCAAAGATCACCTCATCCGATACCCGATATCACGAGCGATTATAGTTCATCGGAAATCGATGATCTAGCGAAATACGCGGCCGCAGCCGCGTCCATTTCTCAACGAAATTTGGGTCACGGTCCGGAATTGCGCGTATTTCGTGTGGATGAACAGAAATTGAGAAAAATGGCCGCTTCAGAAACTACAGTACCCCCGAATATGAGGAAATTCGAAAAACAAGGCAGCGGCGGGAAATTGATCGAAGATAAATCCGCGGAGAAATCGTCTGAGAAATCCGTAGATACATCGTTGGGTGGCGTTTTTTCCCAAGATCATTGGAGTAGATATAGTATGGGTACGAAAAATACCCAAAATCCACAGAAACCGAAAAAAGATGTGATCGAAGAAGAGGAGGAAGATGACGAAACTACAGTATCCACGCCGAATAAGCAAAGCCGATCCGGTTCAATAATTACTGTAAAAGGTAAAAAAGCAAAAGCTCAAGGGGCCCAGTGGGACTTGAACCCATTCCTGAAAAAAACCAAAAAATCAACCGCCTGGCAGGGATTTGAACCGTGGCCCCTCTCAAATGTAAGCTAAGGCATTTTTCGTTCAGAAAACGCGCTTGGATCGATCAAAAATGATCAGCCAAGAAAAGATGGATATTCGTTGATTATAAAAACCACCTCGTCCAGACCGCCGATTCCGCCTCCGAGGACATCTCCAGCACCGCTTCCGCCCGCGCTAATCAAACAGATCAGTTCGGAAAGTACAACGTCCTCGGAAACTGCTGCTAATTTCGAAAATCATTCTCATAATTCTGTGAATTTTCAAAATGACACGCAACATTTCGATCGATTCCATATGCCCACAAGTTACAGTATGCCTGAACAGAAGAGATTCGTCAATGATTCCGGATCCGATGTGGATAAAAATTCATTGATTTACGATAAACAATTGAGCGATCCGGCGTTATTAGCTCGATTAACTCGAAATATGGGTCGATATAAATTAATGAACGATATTGATCATTCGAAACATAATGGCCATCGGTAGCGATATATTGATTTTATATATGTTCATTTTTAAATGTTAGGGCTTCCGAATCGGCTCAGATCGCGCAATATTGCCAGAGTTGATGAAATTTGGAAGTTTATCGATTGATCAATGTTCACGTTTCTCGCCGGTGCTGATGTGATTTACACATTGCTTCCGTATATTTATTGATTTAAAATACGAAATCGCATTGATTTTTCTCGTAATCATTCGAAATTTAGCGATTTCAGTCAGCAAAAATTTCAGCATTTCTAAAATTCACCTTACACCACCATGAAGATAATGTCAGATTTTGACGAAAATAGGACATTTCCATGCCTGTAAATTCATAATTCCATAGCCAGGACCGTATGCATGCAAACCATTCATATTGCGCAATGAGAATTTTCAAATTTCAGCCTTCTTTTGCCCGAATTATTTCGACTGTTGGCTTGGAAAACGTATTGGCACAATTGAGACTGGTCAATGCCCGATTTATCTGGGTGCATCCGAAAGTGAATATTCCAACCTCTACAGTAATCCCCGAAAGCATGGCATGCATTTTTCAAAGGTGGACCATATCAATGCACTGGTATTCGAACCGAATTCGATGTCCAAACATTCCCAGTGTGGCAAGAAGTATTGAATAAGAATAAAAGCGCACTTTTTCATCAATACGAAGATTGTTTCAATTCAAATTCGACTAATATTATCACGAGAATATTGGCTTTCGAAATTGCCCATGGGAAGCATGAAGTTTAGCTTCCATTTTTTAAAAATTCGATTTATGATAACTATTGGATTTAGCATAGTCGATTGAACCAGAATATTCCAGTTGGCATACTGTAATATCGATTTGCATTTTCGATCAGGTAGTGTAATCAATCAACATAGCATCTATATAATCAATATACCAAAATTCTGAACCAAATATTTCAGCAGTTCTCACTGCTCTAACCCAAAATCACCATCCGCAAATTTCAATGAAATTTTTTTAGTCCTTATAAACGCTTTACATCAGAAATGCAATTATGAAAGAAAAATGCGGCGAGGCAGTACATACGACAATATAGACACGGGCGCGTCACTTCCATATTAATCCGAACATTGAAAAACGCAAAATCCAATCTTTCTTCAGAGTAATAATATATCGCCTCAGTCGGGTTCTCTAATCGCTATCGGTTTCTCCTGCGTCCAGACCAATCTGAAAGAGAAAATTCTGATGAAAATTAGAGCCACAATTTTGGGCATGACATTAATTGCATTGCCATGCGATGAACGTGGCCAGACAGACACTTACATCCAATAAGGACACGTCATCGAACGACACATTCGGAACGACATATTGTTCTCGATAACGTTCCAATAAGGCATCACGAGGCGTGACGTTGGCCAAATTTCGCAACACACGGAATTGAGTGGTCTGACGAGACGGAGTAGCGCCTGAAAAAATGTGATCATTAATTTCAAATTCAGAAACTTCAAGCGTCTCTGCTCACCTGTTTCAATATCTCGTTCGAATTGACAATTGACGAACTCGTCCGTGATCTGTTTGAACCGATCCGAATGCGTATTTGCACCATCCTCGTGATTATTGACCAAATCTTGAATTTGCTTGGTCGTCATTGAGACTTCTTCCAAATCGATACTCATGTTCTTATGCACATCGTTCAATTGGCGCCGATCCTTGCACGTCTGCTCCAGTGCCATGGCCAAAGCCTAAATAAAAACTATCAATTCGACTGTACCATTCACCAAGGCTTAGACTACATACCTTCAATCGTGGTGCCACATCCTTGAATGGAACTTCCTCCAACGACAACACTTCCGCCTTAGCGGCACATAGAAACGTATCCAATTCGGCTTCCGCGGCTGATAATCGCTTGGCACCTTGCACCAATTGTCCTGAAATAAAACGACTACTTAGAATATTGCTCACATGAGCTTTTTGTTGATTTTTCACGCATGTTCCTCTTGTAAGTATACATATGGCAACTAAAATATGTACTCACCAATATGATTCGTTTGCTTTCCTCCCAGCTCGTGATGCAAAGCGCTGAATGTGGTAATCGCCGTTTTCATGATTTCAACTTCATCGGCTACCTTGCCAGCGAATTCGTGCAATTAACTTTCGTTGCCTTCTTTGATACGTTTGGTACGATCCACCTTGCTGTGCAGGAGTTGAATGTTTTGCGCCGCTTTCTCATTGATATCGACCAATTCTTGGGATTGACTTCGCAAAATATCTTGTTTCTGCTCGTGCTCGGCTAGCAGGAATTCATTCTCGTCACGTGCTTTGATGGCTTCCAAATAGTTCTGAAAAGGGCAGTTGTTGCAGGTGTATCAAGCAACGCCATGCAAATTCCTTACCTTCTTTGCCTCCAACAATTTCACTTGTGCCTTCACGAAATTGCCAGTAGCTTTGCTCAGTTTCTGGTTGGCGATATCCAAATCCTCTTGAGTCGATGCGAATAAAGTCTCCACCTAAAACAAAATCAAATCACCAGTAAGCCTCCAAGACATATTCAAATCCTTACCCTGGATTTTTCCACGCATGCGCCTTCTAGTCGCTCCACGAGA
>JAQIWJ010001329.1:0-11863 GCA_034695185.1 Discolaimus major
ATGTGTAACTCAAAACTCGTAACTCAAAACTTGAGTTTTTTAGAAATTTTGGTTGTGAGTAACCCAACTCAACTCAAAACTGATTGGGTTTTGAGTAACCCAACTCAACTCAACTCAAAACCAAAAAAGCCAACTCATAACAATCCTGCTTGCAATATTCTGTCAGTGATACTTCTGAGCTTCTCAGCTTAAAAAATTAGCACTAATACAATGACTTTGCTGACTGAAGCCTGTAATCAAATTCAGCAACTCAACTCACCAGAACTTTTTGCCTTAAACGCCATTGCGTCGTTAGACCGTTTTTCCAATATCCCTGTACAAAAATGCATGAGCACTGCTTCATGTATGCTCGCATCAATGATATAATCTGTTGCAAGAATGTATTCATTCCTGGTCAAATTGTATTGGGTCTGCTTCGTTGTGCGATGTTTATAAGCATGGACCGAGTCCATTCTTTGTTCAGCATCTTCTTTCCCATATCGCTCAACGAGGAAGTCCAGGTGACCAAGGTACATGATTTCAGAATGTATCCATTCCACCCTAGAGAAGTGCGAGGATACGCAAGTCGCACCACATTCCTCTTTGAAAAAAGTATTTGGTGGTTTAAGGTTTTGTACAAGCGAACCGCGTTTGTAACCGAACTGACAATATTCTCGGAGTATGTCTAAAGAACCGTGGGACTTTCTAGTATGTACGTAGTCTATTTCATCTGGAAAAGCGTCTTTTCCCATCACATAAAAGAAAAGTGATCGGGGGTTCCAAAATGACGAATCTTCTTCAAGTAATTCCGCCAGTGATCCCCGTAGCGTTTGCAGTGCTGTTTCCACGTCATTCGGACAGTCTGTCTTTACCAAAGCATTCGTAAACTTTCGATGCAAGTGCATCAACGTTTGTTATCAGTGAGATGAACATGTCCGAAATGACGCCCATTTTTGCGTTGTATTGTTGTCAAATTCCTGCAAGACAATTTAGCTTTGTATAGTTTCAGCTATCATATCATTTATAGAGAAGGACTGAGCGAATTTGCAGACGCGCAGCAAACTACATGATTCATTTTGCTTCGAATTCTTTTTTTCCTTCCTACTGAAGCAGCGTTCATGTGTAAGCCGAATAGACTGAAGGAAAAAGTACTTACTTTCAACGTTGCGCAGCAATCCACAGGATCTGCAGGTGCAGACCTTGATTTAAGAACATTCACCATTTCCGATGCAAGGTGTCCAGCATGTTGGATTTGTTGAACCGATTTCATTGGTGTCGGGATGTGGTCGTTGCTTACATGACTTTCTTTATCCCATTGGTGGCACAATATCTCGCATCCAAAGTAAAGCAGACAGCAAAATGTTCATTGTAAAAACGACATCGCACCTCCTCAACGACTAGTGATATTGGTAAAGAATGACGTTCTGGATCAACTGAAGGAGAATGTATCTAGCGAATCTTTGACGCTTTATGACATTAGCATGCTATGGCATTTTTGCCTACCATGAGACCTCTTTTCATAGTCCATCATCGATCAATCATAGGCGAGTGCAATTCACTGTACCAAACGGAAAAATTCGGAGCTAAGATTTTCATCATGGAAAGCATTCAGTCCATTCTCTGACCGTCTCATCAGTAACAGGTCAAGTATCATTTACATGGGTTGGGTATTGTTGTAAAAATTCGAAGCGGTTCAGGCAGTTCACATGCATGGCACATGTGGAACTGGTCCGATCTAATTACGGAATTGCTTGTTGACCAACAATGGAATGCAGCCATTCAGGTTAGAACCGAATTGGAATCAGTTCTAGTGATAGAATGGTGTCAGAAATTGGTATATAAACGTTGCATTTTCATGTGCAAATCACTGGGTTTCCAGTGCATATTCAATGCTGTTTAAATAGAACCGAAGACAGACCATCAAAGTTGTGATTTTTGTGCACACCTTGTGGCTGAGCTTTACTATGTAATATATCGTAAATACGCAAATGCAACCTCTTGATCATAACCACCCCTTGAATGCACCCACCCCTTCGGACCAGTTGAAAAAATACAACCACCCCGCAGCCATTGTGACCAGTCGTCATGTACTCCAATCGATTAGAAGCACCCTCGAATAAATCCACCCCTGAGCATGCTTTGAAAAAATACAACCACTGTGGTTATATTCGAGTGTCTATAGTATTTTTCTGAAATCCATCCACCCTAGTCCCCAGTAGTTGCCTCTTCACTCATCAGAGGACTCAAAGCATACACAAGAGATTGGACCGACGACTGCAAAGCACTAATTTGACTTCGAGTTCGCAGGTGGGCCGGTTTGGATTTTTCAGAGGTTTGATCTCTTTTTACAAGCTAAAATAGTGTCCGTGGCAACCATAGTTGACAATATGTACAATAGCAAAAGACATGCATTCCCATTAGCGACCCAACTGACGCTTTTGCGCTAGCATTCCATGGTAATACGTCCAAAAACCTGCTTGTCCTTTGTAGCTTGGAAACGTCATTCACGTTTCTTATCTCCATCCAGTGCGGCTGGTGGTTGCCAGGTTGTCTTGTCAGTTTCGTTGGATGACCGTTTGACGGAAGTCTATTGAAGTACTGAGACCCGCAAACACCAGGTACGTTGTGCATTTTTTCTACCAAGCAAGAGAATTATGCTATCTACTGCTTTCCTTTACAAAAACTTGAGGAGTTGGGTTGCGTGCACCTTTTCAGGTACCGCAATTAGTCCATGCTTCATCAGAGTTTCTAACCCCAATGTCCATTTTTTAAGACAGGCAGCCAATATGTAAAGTTGCCTAGTGTTGGGTCAGCCCAATGTCATTCCAGACCAAAGCTTTCCTGACTGGCAAAATAATCTTATCTGGTGTTTGCGGTTCTCATCAGTCTGCAAGAAAATTGGCATAACGGCAGTGTATTGCAGTCGATTACGCAAAACAAGCAACAGATAGCAATGGTTATCAAGCTTGGAACGAGGATTTGGCTGGTCAGCTTTATGCTGACCATGGTTGCTGCATCAAATTCGATGTCACGACATCAAAACACCATCATGATGAATTCTAACGACCCTAGCAAAGCTATGTCAAAGCGTGAAATGCCTCAGCAAACAAATTTGCTGCAGTACCTAGACAATATTGCTTCACAGGCAACTGAATTTGGAAATTTACTCAAAAGGATAACAGAATTAGAGCAAGGCTTCCGGATTAGTAGGGGGGAGAAAATAACTCTAGCAGTAAGTGCATTTGGGGAAATTTGATCCTCTTTAGGATATAACTGGCATGTATTTGTGTATGTATAGAGTAAATTGGCTCACCACCCTTCTCGCACATTATCATTCTAGAAGTTCATTGTACTGTTCATCACTGGATAAAAACGTTTTTCAGATGATTGAAAAGAGTAATGAAATTCTAGAAGAACTGGGAAACAAAGCTACAATTTTTTATGACCTCATTAAAATACTTTTTCAAGACGCCATCGATATCATCATTGAGAGTAATGCTCATGGTGTGACCAGCGAAAAAAAGCAACTGGCTCATGACTTGAAAGCTAAAATGAAAGCAATTGACTTTCGGTTTGGAATTGATTTTTGGAGAGCTGATTTCCTGATATCACACATAGACTGTGACGGAATATCTCAAATCCATGGCGACAACTTGACTGCTGCTGATTCATTGGCATTTTTAAAACTACATAATCGATTAAGAATTATCCAAGAACAGTTTGACAGATTTCGAAATACTTGGGACACAGCATCGAAACTGAACCTCCAGACAAGCTGTCTGTCGCCGGTATTAACAAAATGCTTAAGAAACGCTGAAGGAAGCATCCAGACATTAATCCAGAGAAATGAAAACTGGAATGCCGAGTTAACTGCTGTGTTCATAGAATATCGGCTGAGCATCTTAACTTACAGCGTTATATGCGACATGATGTTTACGAAATCAGAAACACCTTCTGACCATGGTATGAGGATTGTAATCATGTTAATACTGGGGGATGGGGTCACATATCTTACGTTATGCAAGATTGTCCCATATTAGTTGATTCTTACAAAAAGCCTATCTCACATGTCAGGTTTCAGTCAGACGGTTTTTCGAAAACACGTAGGTTGAACCTTAATAGCGGGACAAGCTCTTGTCTGGAACCTGGTATGCACTGTTCAACTGGACTAGTGAAATGGTCTATTGTTACATTAAGGTTGATGGATCTGCCCCCCAGCCTGGCTGGCCACTGTCAAATGAACCATAGGGGAGGTGGCCACATGAGGTCACCTGCCTAGGCTCGGTTGGATTTTTGACAGCTTTCCTCAGCCAGAGTCCTTTATCAGGATTCCACAAGAGTGGGATGTCACTGGTCACATGAATGTGCAGCATGTATTTACTTAGTAGCAACTATAATACATAGCATTCCATCGCTTTTCTCACAGGTGCATGCAGTACGGCAATGTACCCTATAGGTCCATACGTCAACGCCTGCTCCGAGTGGTATGCACGGGCTGCTTGCTCACGCTGGTGCTTGCAAGAATATTATGGGTGCGACATGTGTGGTAAAGTTGCTATTGGTAAAAGTAGTATACATACATTATAATATCTCAATTAGTCTAACCCTGATACCTCAGCAATCGCCTTTTATTGTAGGACATACCATGACAACCCGTCTAGATGTCGTCAGGCAGACGCAACATCGTGATCGTACAAATAATGCAGAAGTGAAAATTACTCGTTTTCTCGAGAAGGCGAAGGAAAGATTCAACAGTGTACCAGTTGAAAAAAGATCTCAGACCTGGCTGCGATACGCCGCCAATAATTATGCACCTCTGAATAACAAAAATGTCACAGTCATGTATTACTGTTATCCATCACCTAAGGACTTCTGGAACGCTGGAAACTCAATTGCTATTTTCCTAGAAATCAATGGCACAATTAACGTTTGCGTATTTCAGTGGTGTGGCTGGTGCCATGACCAATCGTGGTGGAGCAACGTTGATGCAATCAATAATTGGGGTGATAAAGTCGTGGAAAGTTTAACAACGAAAATCACTCGTACTTTAAACGAAACGGGCCAGTCCTTGTCACACAAAATAGCTGCTATCGCTATTGGCATTTCAAACGAAATTACATTGGGCTCTGCCCTTTCTGGAATACATATCAGCGATGCAGTTGGGCATACTTTGCTGACTGTGATGGATTCGACCATGTTCAGTGGCGCAACGAATGATCCCACACAAAATTATAAGAAAGATAATATGCATTTTCCATTTGGTTTTCATGAAATTTGCAACAAATAGATCTTCACCATGCCAAGTTATCAACACACACTGATAAAGAAACTGTAAGCGGTTTGATATTGATGATAAATTTAAACCTGATTTGCAGAGTATGTCGAATACGAATAATGCAACGCTCATGGTATATTCTGACACGCATATCAAAAAATTTATCCAAGTAGGACATATTTAAGCAATATTTTTTAAGCCATCACACACGTACAAAAATCAGCATAATCAGAAAAATTCTTGATACTAACAGTGCTATCATTCATTGTGAAGTATTCTAAAATGATATCTGCAAGAAAGCAAATCGCCTGAAGCAATAATGAAATGCAATCTAAGCAGCAAATGCCGCCGTCACCCCAGCCATATTTAGGACGAAAATGGTCACCATTTTAATGCCCAGCATGATGCCAACGTTTCCAGGTGGCTTGCTTGTATCGTCTCTTCCTTTTGGCTCATCACTTATGCTCTCGCTGGGGCCAGTATTTTGTGGGACTGAAGTTGGCTGTTTTGTGGATGTACTCTCTGTTTTACTTGTCAATTTCATCACCGATTGACTGGTTGGAAGACTTTCAATTGTGGTCACAGTCGTCAATGCATTCTTTGGATCGAAATGGCATACGAAAATTGGAGTGCGTCCTAGCGGATAGTAGTTGGGTGAAAACCAACTGCCGTTTTGAAAGCTTTGCAGTATTGCTTTTGCTGGATAATGTGGATTCACCCATATACAGTTTGGATCACCGAACAAAGCACTTCGATTGAAGGTACTGATGGTACCATCATCCCACTTCGCAGTCACGATATCGTCGGACCTCATCTATAAAATCTTCATGCTGAAGCTCAAAATCATACATGACCCAGCTTCCCCTGATATCAAAAGCTTTACTGGCTCATAAATCAAATGGGGTACCTTTCATTTCATCACAGTTCCTTACCTCAACTTGTACACCCAACAGGACTATTCCCATATGATCAGCCTCATCGAGCATATTCTGCATGAACTTGTTCATTTCACCTTCTTTGATATGAGGCAAACGAGCTCCATATCTTGCGCAGTATTCCATAATCTCATACTTCACAAACTGAAATGCCCGAATTTGTCCGTCGACCATATTGTAATCGTATTGAATCAAAACGCCCTTCCACTTGATTTCTTCCTTATTCAACTCGAAAAAGCAGTGGGTCACGCCAGCATGATCTGTGTAATTGCGTTTGTTGATAACAACTGGCAACTTCCCTCATTGCATACATTCCGCCCATCCGTGCCTTGAAATTGAATTAGAGTGATCAGGAAGAACACGATTGGCAACATCATTCTCTAGTCTCTGACTGAAGAACTGGAACAGCCGTCCTTTGCCGCAACACAGGACTCAATGAGCAGCAGGATGCACGATCCAAACTTCGGAGCAGCCAGAATCGATTGCAGCTTGGTTGATGCAACGTCCATGTCATGTGAGCATCGTTGGCCACTCATGTTCACCCGACTCATGTCACATGACCATTCTGTCCAAGCATGTTCAACCACGCCCATGTCGCAATAAGCAGAAGGAATATCGATCCACATTTGCAGCTAGAAGAATCGATTGCGTTGTATACTGCCACGTCCACGTTTCAGTAAGCTTCTAGCATACGACTTTTGCAACGCTTACAACCCAATCATTCCAGTTAGTATTTTTCCTAATTGAACTTGCAGATGATATCAGTGTCCGCATTGCTAGAAGAAATTTTCGCTATGGATAATCTATCTTTCTTCATTCGCATTTATGTCGAATGATAGAGTCTTCATAAACTTGGTGTTCAAGAATGCTGTGAGAAAAATAAGAAAACATCGAAACCATGCAACGTATGCTGACTAAACTGTTCAGCTTTGCTTTTGCATCACAAATGTTGACAGAGATTTGACAAGCAGCTAAAAATGATTGGAGTAATCAAGGGCATTCTGACACTGGAATTGCAACCAACCTCGCAAATTAAATTAATTGACACTAAATGCAGGCCACTTTTTTGTTATCATGTTGTGATTATAATTCTTTTCATTGTTTCAGTTGATTGCCAAGTTTTTTCTAGCTAGGCTTTAGCTGTTGTGCAAAGAATCTTCCATTTTCCGATAGGTTAGCAAACGCCACATGTAGCAATGGACATACATTCCATGCAATGTTCATTATGTAACCCATGGATCAATACGGCCTCATTGATAGCCCAGAGCTTGTATCCCTGGTGTCGCCTAAGCGACCAAGAACTTGGATCCATACATGCCAATTCTTACACTCTGTCCTAGTCGGTCACCAGAAACGGTTCTCACTGAAAATACATCGGTTTTCATTAGAAAAATGGCCATGGCTGATATTACTGTGGAAATGATCAAAAGGCAATATAGGTGAGAGATAAAACTTGTCAGCAGAAGGGATGATCCATTAGAAATTTGCATAAAGATTAGCTTTCTATATTCTTGAAGACCAATGCTGAAAAAGTAACTGGTCATCCTAATATGCAATTTTTGACCTGAGGATTTCACCCTCAATATCCATAACCGCATGTAAAATTCAAGCATTTTTAGCCGGGAATCGCAAAGAGGTCTGATCCGCAGAGATACTATAACTGGAAAGGATCTTCGTGAAGAGTATGCTTTTGATTATTCATGATCATACATATTACAATCCCCAATTGCAGCTTGCCAATCACAATCGTTCTCCCTGGAGAAATCGAGACTAAAATGAAGTAATTCATTTTCTGCATTCTGCTTGCCTGGATTTGTCAATGCTGAAATCGATCAAGAAAGCAGCGCATGTTGAAATCGATCAGCCTGAACTGATCACGTCAGGTTGAACTGACCACATCAGATCAGTTTGAACTAATCAATCACAATAGGCTTTCAGAAATTATGTGGATGATTCATGCATTTGCAGAGATCTTGGCGGTTATGAAGAAGCCAAAGTGGAAGTAATCGAATATGTCAATTTTATCAATCATCAAGATCAATACAAGCAATTGGGGGCACGTTTGCCAAAGGTACTTTATGCCTATGGTCATTTTGATATCAAGGCACACATTCGGACCCCTGGGACACCTTCAGGCACCTTGCCAACCTTGAGGCACCTTGGCCATTTTTCCATGCTTACCATACAACAAGCATACGTTTTTCAGGGCGCCATGCTGCACGGTCCACCTGGAACCGGCAAAACTCTATTGGCCAGAGCCACAGCTGGCGAAGCTAATATTCCATTCATAGCCGTTTCATCTGGATCATTGCTATTGGGCACTGAAGGCCCATCAAAGTTGAGGCGTATTTTCCAATTAGCCTATTCCATGGCACCATGCGTCTTATTCTTTGATGAAATCGATTGCATCGGGCGTGATCGAAATCATAAATTGTCAAAACCCGAAACGCAGTGCATCACTGAAGAATTGTTGGTGCAATTGGATGGTAAAATTTGAGCATACAGAAATTAGGCAGATACTTGCAAACAGAACTCATTCAGGATTTCACCAGGATGATAAATTGGTGATCATTTTGGCATCCACCAATTTGATGAATGATTTGGATAATGCATTGACACGTCCAGGTCGTTTCGATCGAGTGATCAAAATGCCAGAACCCGACTTACAATCGCGCATGTCGGTGATGCAAGTTCACTTGAAACCGATCACTACATCGATCGATAAGCAGTTGCTGGCGAAACGGTTTGGAATATTGACGGCTGGCATGACTGGTGAGAAATCAGGCTAATCAATCGATTGGATCAGATTGATCTGATATTTCAGGAGCCCAAATCGCTTCAATCTGTAACGAAGCAGCAATGATCGCTGCACGTGATTTGAATGAAGAAGTGAAAATGGAACACTTCGAACAAGCATTGGATCGCGTGAGGTCTGGAATAAAGAAACGCAAGGCGTTGTCCACTGAGGAGCGATTGAGAGCTGCCCATCATGATGCGGCTCATGCTATCGCTGGTTGGTATTTGGAAGGAGCATCGCCTCCAACCAAAGTAAGCATATTTCTGCTTCCAATAATGCAAAATTACTGAACTTGCTTTAGTTGTGCATTCTGCCAAATGCAAACGGCGAAATCGAATGTTCCCAATCCGTTGAATGCGGCTTGCCACCAGTACCGACAAAGCAAATCTTGAATTTGATGGCTATGGCCATGGCTGGAGCTGCAGCAGAAGAAATGCTGCACGGCGAATATTATACCGGATCATCTGCTGATTTTTATGCAGCCACAAATTACGGATTGAAATTGGTATGACATTTTGTGCACCATTGATTTTTCTAGGTGATCTGTTTCAGATCACTGAATGCGCTCAAGTAAAATCATTGGGCATGGTCAATATGGAGTTGAGCTATAAGAAGTACGGTTGCTGGGACACGAATCGCAGATTACGCCTTGGTCCTGAACCCAAGGACGTGGTATTCGGGGAATTGAAGAAAATGTTGGACGAATGTTATAAGAAAGCCAAGGATATATTGAAGGAAAAGAAAGTTGAGCTTGAGAAGGTATGTGCTAGGAAAAATGGCAAGCTGCTTGGCTTGAATCGAGCTTCTGTTTCAGGTAACACAGCTATTGATGGCTAAAGATTTAGTCACATTGGATATGCTGGTGGACGTTTTGGGTCCAAGCCCACATATGGATATGGAGAAATTGATGATGGCGGATGCTGATTTCTTGCCAGCTGGCATGCAATCGTGGAACACAGGAGAATGAGTAACAGCCAAAAGATTGATAATGGCTTAGATGTAATAGTGATAGAAGCTTATCATAGTATGGTTGAATCAGTGTCTTGTGTCAGTGTTCATTTAATTGATAGTGTGTGCCAATCAATAGTCATATATATTTTATGGCACATGACAATTTTTATGGACATAAATCAGTGTGAAGTCTGGTTTCAAATCCGTGACTCTAACCACACTGCCTGTGGGTGGTGATCATTACGATTTCTCTTCCTGGGCAATTCCAGAATGATATCATTCAAAAAAGCCAAGAGCTTTTTAGCTTTTCTTTGATGATTCTATCTCTACAAGATGTTCTTGAAAATCTCCATTTGTTCACATGGTGACCGCCATGACAGCACAATCTTAGATTATAAATCAAACTAAAATCGATCTGAATGGACAATTTCCAAGCAGTCTGTGCCAGTCAGATGGAAAAGTCTGCTGCCTTTCTACCAGTAGGCAGTAATTCCGAGTTTCTAAATTGACAGATGATTTTTTACTAATGGAGCCCAAGAATTTTGTGATTATCTTGATTGTGATCACAAGTTTGGTATGGATGCCCGCCTCTGATGGTAATATTGTTTCTACAGCATTTTTGACCCTGACAATTTTGAGCATAGCAAGAATCATACTGGGCATAATCTGACACTGGGCAGCAATTACTCTAATGCAGAATGACTTCCAGGTCAATGCACCCTATCATGCCCACCAAATTTTGAATTCACACTGAACAATTGCTGGTGGTGGCCACCGGTATCACCTACCCCAAAAGGGACATTTGACCAATTGGAAACCATGTGTCAACAATTGGACCCCACTGCACACGTCCCATCTATCGTATCCAAAGAGGAGCAAAGCATGGTCGCAATTCGAGCAGCGTAAGCCTGCTTTTCTTATAAAGAAAGTCAAATTCCTAGAAATGCGATTTAGTGCATATTTCACATTCAATGCAAATGGAGTGATTTTCTACGTTGGTGGTCGCAGTGATAACAGCAGCAACTGGAAATGGTTGGATGGATCAATTTGGAATTACGTGCCAGCCGGATCTTCCATCAATGCGTCAGGGGCATGTTTGAGATTGGATGGAATCATGTCTTACAATTGGGCTGGTGATAACTGCAGTTACGGGAATGGAATTGCTGCATGCAAGGCCAGGCAGAAAAGTGAGGATCTCATGGAACTGATATTAGCTTTATTAATTGGCTAATCAGCATAGTTGAAAACATGCTAATTACGCAATCGATTGATTTCAGACAGTTGTGATGCGACATCTGGTACCAGCACCATATCTGCTGGTAAGATTTTCTCCAACATGCATTGGCTGACTTTTGTAAGTAAAATCATTGGTAATTTTTAGATTGCCCACAACAAGCAATCTATGGCGACTTCCTGCAATCGACCAAGCCTGGATATTTGGATATCTCAGCCCTAACAACGTTATCAGGATTGACCAAAGAGCAATGCGCAGTTGAATGTCTGAAGCTCCTAGGCGATTGTTTGAGTTTTGATTGGGATCAATCGACCAATAATTGTCGATTACTGTCAAAATCAAATTTGGAAGTATGCGATGGCACTTTGATCAGTGATTCAGATTGGATGCATTATGATTATTTTAATGGCAATGTGTCTGGCTAATGCAAAGTTGGAAAAACTTGTCCTGAAATAAATGCTGTAATCAACAATGCACGTGCAATTTGTGCACCGAAATTTTTGAATGAGGCGTACACGAAGTGAGGAAACGCCTATTTTGACAGAAAGGAAATCCAACGTGACAATGAAATCCAGTTCCCACAAATAAGTGCAGGGTGTTTTCGTCAATTTTATGCCCTGAGGCCATGAATTCAGTACGAATGATGGGCGTTACCTAAAATTCAGACAGGATTTCACAAAAGCCTACTCAAA
>JAQIWJ010001330.1:0-11860 GCA_034695185.1 Discolaimus major
AAATATGTGGAAATGAGGGGTGGTCAGTTTTCAAATGATACCCGCCTGGGTGAATGCATAGGGAAAGTCACTCTTAAATAGTTGGTCAAAATTATCGATTTACCATGATCAATGGGTAGAGCATGAGCGATTGTACAGGAGAGCACACCTACACGGCTTGCATATCAGCATGTTAAGAAATTGCTTGATCAAACGGTTATGCACTGGAGCATAGGGAATTTAAAAATTTGAAGTTCCGAATACGTATGAATATATTTTCCAGCACAGGTTGACTGGCTTATTCTAAAAATGGTATTTGTTTCATCTTATGATCGAGATTTTTTGGGAGTTCATCGAAATTATCGATTTGCGATAGAGAACTTTGACTTCACCAGTCGATTCTCGGTTCTCAATAATACAGTAAAATAATATCACATGCCATGTCATACTCGGCTTCAGTGCGTAATGGTATCAATTATCATTGATTATGTGGAAAGTATAAGCAGAATTCAAAATTTCAGAAACCAGGTCAGCAGAAAGTTCTAGATTCCCCAGTATATGCATGCTATTTTTGGCTTCACCAGTTGCTGTCGATGGCACACTACCGCTATAGGGCGTTTCACGGATCTTCGGTGTCCGTGATGGACAGGTCACCATGTGGCCAACAGGTGCGTACACGCTGAAGGATAGGGAGGGAGGGTGTGCGACTGACCTGGCTGTCAATAATCGATATCGAAGTTCCATGAAACAGCCTTTAGTATTCAAGATTTTCACTTCCTCTCATTGTACCATCTTTTACGTAAATTGAGCATTAGATAGGTGATTTCCAGACAAAATATCTAATGTACGTTTATTTGAAATAGCATTTATATTGCAGTGAGATGGATAATCAATAAGTCGATCAAAATTATCGATTTCTGAAATATTCATCAGTGACCGATTTTGATGTGATCACTGGAAAGAGCATGTTTTCATCAGGCCTTTCGATTGAATGCCACACGAATGATCCAAAAGTTCCTGATGATCGGCTTTCAAATCGCTTCACCATGAAAAATGATCAGAACGCATGTATTGGACGATGCTAAATATACAAAAGTTGTTTATTTTGATGACAAATTATACTTTATGAATCTGATCAGAATATCGATTTTTTGAAATAGTGATTTTCTGATGATCGATGTTTGATAAATCAATAAAGCATTGTCCGTTATATAGAAAATCACCTTTATATGCTACATATATATTCATTGCTTTTTCGGCTGAAGAAGTAAATCGAAAAAACTTATTTGATGTGATGTAAGCCAATGTTTTTCGCAGCCTGACGTGAGGTTTGCATTTTCGGCTGTTTATCATGTCCTACCAAAAATGGTAATTTGGTGGTGCCTTGAACATATAACTAACATCAGCTAGATCATTCATGCTTCGACTGCGCCCAAATGTACCACAATGTATGGTCACCAAGATAACGTTCATCTGGGTGCACAACACTTTTACCAGAACTCATGGAATATTGTACAGAAAAACTCCAACTATGACTTGCTTGAATGGCATTATTGCATATGCATCATATCAGGCATTTTCAAGTATTCTTATCGCGTATCTCGTGAAAATTTGTGATTCATTTTGCCCCAGATTCGAGGGGATATGATAAATATGCTAGAAAAATGCTAGCTGAAATGAGTAGTTCAATGTTTAGGGCTTTTCAGGATGATTCTTATGCATTCCAAAGGTTAGCATTTGACAAATTCAAGAAATCGTTGGCGGTATTCATCACATCGTATAGTGCAGTAAGTTGAATAATTAATATTCGTATTGGATGATTCATCATCAGAAACTGCATTCAAACATTGCTCAATAATGTCTGGTAATTCATCGTGTACTTTCAGATTTCTCACATTAAGGACAATAAAGCTATGATGGACAAAATGCAAAACATGCTGAGACGCGTTTATGAACCAGCAAAATTGAAAACTTGGATCTGCAATAAAGAGAAAGAAGTCAGCAAACTTCATGGATACTTGGAGGCATTGGGCGATATTCCATTTGCTCTTGAATCTCGAGAGCTGGATAAGTTGATCAAGAATCACGACCACGTTTTGTGCATTACATTTGGCCATGTGATCAGTGGAGAGCATCCATTCTTGGATGCCATGAGTGCATTATTATGGGATCATTCTGATCAGCCCAGTGATGACATGGTGCATGAAATAACCTGGTGCGAAGATGCGACTTTGACAAAAAGATTGGGAACTCAAATAGCTGCACTGCGTGAATTCGCCGAGGAGAATAAAGAAAAGGAATTGAAATGCGTTGTCACTGAAACCACCAAAAAGAAAGGCAAACCTGAAACTCCTGGAACCATTGTACTCAATGCCAATGGAGTCAAGAAAGCGTTCGTGCCACCGTCTGCACCTGGGATCCCAACCGTGGTTTCAGTCGATCAAAATGAGATCACAATCAAATGGACGCCTCCTAAAGTGGGTGCCGAATTCGTCAAGAATTATTGCATCCTGTACGACCAATACCAGCCACATGTCGCATCCAAATGGTCCCGGATCGATACACCCAATGCTAATGCAGAATTCAATGTCCAAAATTTACTGCCTGATACAGCTTACATTTTCAAAATCGATGCTGTGACGGAATGTGGCAAGAGTAAATCGAGTGAACAAAGTTCGCCTGTGAAAACGAAAGCATCACCTTCAATGGCTGATAACATCCTACCCCAATGTGGTCAGCCAATCAGCATCGTTGGTCGAAAGAAGTGGTATAAAGTGCCGACAACAATTTTATATGTGGACAAGGACATGAGGCTGCGAAGTGTGGAAATTGGTAAACCTAGTAGAGAGCTTCATCCACTCAATGAGAAGGTAATATTAGTGGTTGGTGGGACTGGCAGTGGAAAATCCACATTGCTCAATGGTATGACCAGTTATCAATGTGGTGTTAAATGGGAGGATGATCATCGAGTGCAACTGATAGCCAAGGAATCGGAGAAATCGCAGGCTGATGCCCAAACAAAAGAGGTTACACGATACAAAGTTCATTGGCAACAAGGAAGTCGTGTCCCGTTCAGCACCGTTTATGTTGACGCACCTGGATTTGATGACACCGAAAATACTATTGACAGTGATGAATTCTTGATCGAGCAAATAAAAGCATGCTTAGAAAAGCTAATCGATGGCATCCACATGGTCGTATTCGTTCTAAAAGCATCGGCTAATCGTTTTACCACATCAGAGAAATATATTTTCAGTCGAGTAAGCGACTTGTTTGGTCGAGATATGGAGAAGAATGCTTTCGTGGCTTTGACCAATTCTACTGAAGGATGTCGTCCGGCTGTGCTTGATTTACTGGCAAAGGCTGGATTGAAGCACCAGGGCTATTTTCGTTTCGAGAATGGTGTTTTTACTACAGGAGCCGACACAACGGATGGTGCACGCAGGAATTGGGAGAAATCGTATGAAGAATATGAGAGATTCTTCACTACGCTCTCCACATTGAAACCAGGAAATTTGGAAATGAGTTGGCAAGTTCTGAGAGAACGTGAAACTATCACCGGTAGAATCGACCATTTAACTGCGAAAGTTGACGAATGCATGGACCAATTAACGAATGTGCGCAGCCACGTGAAAAGCATGCTGGATCATGATCTGATCATGCAATCAAATAGCAGTTACGAGAGACTTCACGAAGATATAAAAAGGGAAAACATTTCCCTGCCACCACTAGGCAATAATGTTTATTATACCATCTGCACAAAATGCAGCAAAGTGTGTCATGACAACTGCATATATTTGGAAAGTAACGACAAAGTTCGCTGTAGTGCCATGGGCAATAACGACCAATGTACGGTTTGCGGTTGCCATTGGTCTTGGCACCATCATCAAGATTTTGCATTCAAGGAAATCATAACGACGACGTATATCACAAATGAGGAAATGAAACGGAAGTACCAACAGGCGTTTGCTGATTTGACCAGCCACCAGAATGTGCTCATGGGGATGGCGCAGAAGCAAAACAAAGCAAAGGAAGACATTGTAAGCGCCATGAAAGATATTGCTTCTTGTCTAGAGCGCCTGAAGAGTATCGGCTACCAATCCGAATGCGATTCCATCACGCTGGTCGATTACATAAAGCAAACGAAATTGGCTACTGCCAAGCAAAATGTACCAAACCGCGAATTTCGTCTCAAACAACTCGACAAAGCTCTCAGAGCTGCTACTCACATCCAACAAATGCGGGATAAGGGCCTGAAGTATGACCCATTGGCTGATTTCAAAAATATGATTAAGTCCGTCGTTTCTGGCAATACTGACAAGGCGGTGATTCGGAAGATCAATAGCTTCTTCGATTTGTGAAGTAAGGAATTGCGTGGTACTGCATGTCACTTTTTATTCGACTTTTTTCAGCTTAGCAAAGAGAAGATAAAAGGTGAATATCGAAGGTATGATTAATCAAGACAGAAATATTTGGAAAATTATTCGTGTTGGGTTCGTTACTTTGCTTATACAAGTATTTTTGACTGGTTCTGGGTTCTAATATCAATAAACCAAAGTAAATATAACGTGTCAAACAAATACCACAGAAAGTTTTACCTGTGATCACTCTGCTAGCACACAAAATCCACATTATGCAAGTCTCAATATTGTTCGACAGAAATCATGGACCCACTGACTATGATCGTCAACCAGCAGCGAACTTCAGATGCCTACTGCAGCAGCACGTGCCCTTGCTTCTGTACTCACAACAGCGCTTTGTCCCTGCGTAGTTGAACTTTGTGCCACTTTCCCACACTTCCAAGTGCCACAGGATATCCACTTCCAGAACCGCCGTCTCAATCTAGAATTGACGCTCAAATACACCACAGGATTAATCGAATGATTCGTCATCCATAAATAATGCATGGCCAAACATAAAGTGGGCAAATCTTGATCAGCCACATCCATAAATCCAACGCTGGCGAACGCCACAAATGACGTAGTGAATACTACGCCACACACGAAACATTGGATCAATAATTTCAATTCTTGTTTTCGACTTTTGGCCATAGCCAATGATTGGATTTGTTTGCGGGTTTGATACAGCCAAAAGAATGATAAGATATTGAACAAAATTTCGGCCAATGAACATATGCAGTTGAATGTGAAATCTTGCCAATGCAAGTATCGACCGAATGGGATGCCCAGATTGAATCCGAACGTGAATAATTCTGGATAAAAATATCCTGATATTTGTGGATATTGATCCAATGCGCCGAAGCAGAATGCTATGATTACGATCCATGGGATAATATGTAGACAAAGGCGGATGCGTTTTCTGAAATGAGCACACTGTAATGATTTCAGTTCATTTTTGGTGGCACATGGATCCATGCTAAAATTTTTAGGCAGGGCTGACTTGGATGATACAAATCGTCTTACCTGAAAATCTGATCAAGCGCGTGATGTCTGGCAATCGATATCCATCGACTGAATGCGATCAATGCAAATTGCACGCAATTGACGTACCAAGCAGCGAATGTCCAAAATGCCATGAACCGTCCCAGTGTCTCGTTTTGTTCAACACCCAAAACCAAAACGATCCCTGTGTATAAACCGATCGAGATCAATGCGAATACATCGGCCACGCTCAAATTGATCATGAACTGATAAGTGGGATTCTTCATATCATCATCGATATGGGTGAGATAAGAGGAGATGATATGGAGTGGGATGAAAAACGAAGCCAGGGAAATGTATGATACGCCAACTATGAATGGTGAAATTGGAGTTGAAATGATATCTTTGGCCATGCTTTGATTTTCCATTGTTTGATCTGATTGTTGATGATTCTGCAAAGTGATCAGTACTGATTAGATATGATGCAAAAGCAGATTGCATTATCAAAGTTATGATTTTTCATGATTGGGTAAAGCTTGTATCAGCAGTACTGCAGGTACACCATAGGTACCAGTACTAATTACCCTTACCTTTATGCTGGATAAAAAGAAATTTGGCAAGGCTTATTGTCATACAATCAATGGTATGGAGTTCTTTTTAGTTTATAAAAATTTGGTCATAATGTGCCTCAGGACCTTTTGAATTTTCAAGAATATCACCGGCTGATAGACGTTTTGAAGTGTTTGGTTAATCAGAGACTGTAGGCCTGCAATGATGGCATCTTGATATGGGCGGGTATCTGCCTTATTAGAAGCATTATAATGGCATTATCTAAATAATTTGCACCTGACGAGGGCAGTTCAGGGCAAAATCAGAAGCAGCTTGGAAGTATGTCGTCTGAATCTGAAAATCGCATTCCTAGCGCCTCATTTGCCTGGTCGGCTGGGAAATGACCATCAAAGTGGACAGACACAGCCAAACGGACCCAGAATCACGTCAAATGAAAACAATGGTTCAGTGATGACAAATCTATCTATAGATTTTGGTAAACGCTGCTTGGTTGTGTAGAAACTGGACATCGACTTCAGAAGCAGGTGTTTGGTCTGTCGTGTTCCAATGCTCTCTAGTGCACTTTACTGTGTCTGGCATTTGGATAAAGTGAATCAATCAATCAATTCACTGATCAGAAATTGCTCAAAAAATTAAGCAAGATTCGCGTTCAGGGCAACCTGTTGTTTCATCTGATGAGCCTTCTTAACGTGCTTAGGTACATTTCATACAGTAGGATGCTTTAGAAGCTGGATTAGACCTGGTTGCAGTGGGATATTAAATTGATGCCGAAATGACAGCAAATTGACATCAAATTTATAATCACATGTATCATTTTTAGAAGGCTTCTGTCCTGCGCCTTCCCTTCAAGGAGTTCGCTGGGATCAGTAAAAAGATTATTCAAGCTTTCCATTTCAGTAATGAAATTCTGCTTTCATTATGGTATGACAATTCGGACAATCGAGGATATAATATCCGCTTTGGTTATTGATGCGTCAATGTGGAAAAAGCTCACGTCAGCTTTATTCAAAAATGCATATTAGCATAGGTCTCTATTCTATGCCAAGACTAGTCAATTCATTTGAGACATCAGGCGGAATCAGCCAAGAATTCTTAGGGATGTCATATAAGATTTCTCATTAAAACCCCCATATATGTCCTTCCTTTTGTGGATTAAAAATCCTTCGCATTCTACGGATATTAGAAAAGGCTTAGCAGGTGATAACGAAATTTACAAGGCTGTTTCGTGATGTTCTTGTTCAAACGAATACAGCCAAACATAGCTTATATAGGGACAAGTGATAAAAAATATGATCTAAAACAAGCAGAAAGGAAGGACCACATGTTGTATGAGTGCAAGATGAAATTATTATTCACGTTTATTGCGATTCAAAAATTTAATCCTTAATATCTTGATTTCGTTATCACTAGCGTTATGATAAACGGTTATGTGGTCCAACAGGCACAGCCCATTCTTTCACTTCACGACTGGTAGCAATACTTTCACATTCGTGATGGACACATGGTTAACTTCTCGACACCACTTTCCGAAAGTGATCAATTTCAAAAATCGCTTTCTCAATCTTGAATTGACCGTCAAGTAAACCATTGGATTCACGCAATGATTGAACGTCCAGATCAGTTGATTAGCAAAGCACAGTGCTGGCAAATCAGCCTCGGACACATTCACGAATCCAACACTTCCGAATATCACGACTCCCGCTGTAAATACCATACCGCATACGAAACATTGAATGAGCAGCTTGATTTCTCGTCTACGACTCGTCATGACGGCTGTAGAGTGAATTTGCTTCCTGGTTTGATATATCCATACGAAGGATGAAATATTGAACGAGATTTCGATCAATGCGCATAACGAATTGAATGCGAAATCTTGCCAATGAATATATTGACCAAATGGGACCTGCAGGTTGAAACCGAACGAATATAATTCTGGATAGAAATACGCGATGATTTGCGGATGTTGTTGCATGGCTCCGAAGCAGAACGATACGATCACTATCCATGGAATAGTGTGCATGCAAATGAGGACACGTTTCCTGAAATGGATATCAAGTGAATGAGTCAGTCTTACTGTAGTTTTGGCATGAAGGCATATTTTGATCATGCATGATCAGAATACTTTGCAGAAGGTTGGCAAAGCTGCAGCAGATAAGCGCATACAGTAATCACTGTATGGACAGCCAAATCTATTTTGGTTAGGAAAGTTTGAAATGATTCGTGCATGATAATACAAAACAATACCTGAACATACGATTAACCAAATGACCACGCGTGATAGCGATCCATCGACTGAATGCAATAAAAGTGAATAAAACACAATTGGCGTACCATGCTGAGAACGCCCAGAAAGCCATGAATCGGCCAATACTTTCATTCTGTTCAACACCAATCATAAACATGATCCCGGAGTACAATGCGATTGGGATCAATTCCAATACATCAGCAATACTCAGATTAATCATGAACTGATAAGTGGGATTCTTCATTTCAGCATCAGTATGGACCAAATATGAACAGGCGATATGAAGCGGAATAAAAAGTATACCAATGCACGTGTAGGTTAGGCCAATGTAAAATGGTGATAAGCCATCAGTATAATTAGCTAAAGTTTGGTTTTCCATGACTGGTCGAGCGTACAGTTGAACTCAAGACTAACAGTTCCAGATGATATTTCCAGATGCCCAGGTTAATCAGTGCCACTTGAAATTCTTATGAAATGTCGCAATCAAGTTTCTAAATATATGTATAAGGTCATAATTTAATGAATTATTGTGTGTTTCGACAAGACCTGGTGATCCCCGATGTCAAATCATATGCTATTCAATTTTCGAACGAAATGGAATTTTCTCTTCATTTTCTGCCTATCATACTATGCTGTAGGAGAAATCGGAAAAAGCAAAACGTGTCATTTTTCTTCAAGATACTTCCGCATGGCAAATGGATAGACACAACGTGACAAAAAGGTCACGAGCTCGCGCAGGAAATTTCAGAATCATGATTCTCAGAAAATGTTCTCATGATATCGTTAATAGTAATAATAACGATATTTCCAGAGATATCGTTAACGAAACGATCTGTAATAATATTGATTTTTCACTAACGATAACACACTACCAGCAGTGTAGAAGAAATGCTATGTACAAACCGACTCTAATTTGTCCATCAGCATGAAAGAACAGCCTGCTTGATGCACTAATGATCTTACTGTCCTGCAAAGCTGAGAAATGAGGATAATTTGGAATTGATGATCAAAATTGTTCTATCGGTTCAAGATGACATTTCAGAAATGAAAACATTAGAGATACACAATGACACAAAAAGGTGGAAAGGATCGAAAGATAAACGTCATGGATGTATGCTTACAAAAATGGTAAGAGCATGCGGTGGCAAATGGACATTATTGCAAGCACCATTAGAGTACCTCAAGAAATCCCATGCTAACGGCAAGGTTCCGGTTTAATGTGTACATTAGATGGGGGAAAGAATTTTGACCAAACAACTGGACATTGTAATTCTTATGGTTTTGTGCCTTCTCTTGACCAGGACCCTTATCCCACAAGCTACAGGTTTTAAGTTTTTCAATGTCCAGCCAAGCCAAGCTAGCAAAGCGATCAATATCATGTCATGCACGAGTCATTATTGCAGCTTTACTTTTTCAGTTGTGGGTTTGCCAATGATATTAAATCCATGAAAAAAGCGGTCAAATGACCGCAAAAACCTCAGACAGCCGACGCAGACAGATCAAGAAATCTGTGGTCGGCTGTCGGGCAGTGATTGCAAAGTGGCCATTATTGCTAAGCGCTTTGAAAGTTGCATTTCCTGAAGATTTTACACTGCAGATTTGCTAAAGTACCGCGGTACAAAACTTGGAGAAGACGTATGCATGTCGTCTGACCCGTTCCACTGATATATTCTTGAGGGTTGAATTTTGGGCACAAGATTCGCATCAGAGGCTAAACTGAATATGCTCATTGTAATAATGAGAGGTCAATGAAGATCTCATCACGAATTACTGATCAGGCTTGATTATTACTGGAAATCGGCTCATGCGGATGAGTACGAGCCATTGGTGTACACGTGCATGAGCAGGCACAATTTCGCTTCGACTCTATTCAATATTTCATTGCGTGTAGGTCTGAGAAAATAGGCATACAAAATGATAGTGCACTGATCACGGTCGGTGGTACGTGGTAGCCTGAAGGAAAATATCAGACGGATGACTGTTTGATCAATCAATTGAATTGTGGTGTAAAATTTCGGTGCATTGGCATGTTGATATGACATTAATGTTTTGAACCCAATGCAAGCATTGCTATTTTGCCCGACAGCCGACCACAGATTTCTTGATCTGTCTGCGTCGGCTGTCTGAGGTTTTTGCGGTCATTTGACTGCTTTTTTCATGGATTTCAAACATTTTTCAAATGACATTCTCTGTTGTGTTTATTCATGTCATTTGTCCCTGCTGATTTTAGGCATGGAAAGTTTCTAAGCTTGTAGAGATGAGCTGAATTTGATGAGGTCTCACAGGCCGATGAGTCGGCGGATAATTTCAACTAATCTTTGTACAGTATCCTTTGGTATTTTGCAACGCTCTGCATCACATGTCCAAGACTATTCATGTGCATATGTTTCCCCGCACCCAGCATGGTGATATGCAAACTGATAAAAATAAGGCTCTGAGCGCTTTTCATGCCTTCCACTTCCACACAAATCTTCAATTGATGAAACATGAAACATTTCCACAGCATGCATAAAATATTCGCATGTCTTTCGTATCCGTTCCCATTCTGCCTTCAAAGCATTTGCGATTTCGCTACGCTTATTTATCACTCTTTCTACCAGTTGCTGCACAGATGTCCTCGTTCTGCATGTCCCACCACTTTTGTATGCCTTCAAAATTCTGCTCACAAACCGCCGTTTAGTAACTCCACGCTCCGTTTTCAACATTGCCTTGTTATACACATGCATATACTGTACTTGCTAGACAGCAAATCAATGAATTTCCTTTGTTTTCTCTCAATTTTATCAGTCAAATCCCAATACACATCATACGCACTAATTCGCCGCCCCTTTTTCGGTGCTTGATTTTTACCTTCGCACTTACGCTTTCGATTTTTGTCAGCACAAACACGAATATTGCATGAACTATTCAAAGCAAGTTTCATCCACTTCCTTGTACCGCCATCTTTGATTGCCTTGCACAAACGCATCCGTTCACAAGTGGCATCACGAATACTTTCACTGTACTTCCGATTACTAAACTTATCCGTCTTGCGATCAACACCTATTCCCTTACAGCTTTTCACGCAGCGCTGATTAGCATATTTCAAACGTTGCAGTGCTCTAATGCTTTCAGTGCTATGTTCATAATGTCTTCGGTTCTGCTCCCTCTTCTGTTTCCTCCTTTGCTGCTTTTTCGATGGCATTTCTCCAATGCCCCCTAAAAATAGACAACATAGACGTCACATTCTGCAAACTCCACCGCATTTCCATAAATTCAATATTCTTTCTACTAAACTTTCAGCTTTGATAATTATAATATTGCGTCAAACAATTCACAATTACTATTTCGATTGAAGCAATATATTCACAGTCTGTAGACTTGTAGCTGGTGCAGCACCAGCTATAGGATTCAGTGAGACAAAGCACAGGAGTATCTTTTGCGTGCGGTCCTGTGTTGAAGCGGGGGTACATCGAATTTTCCCATGTTAAATCGGGGTACATCGAAATGCATGAAAGTATAGGCAACGCTGAAGCATATATACCCCGGTAGTAAGCTTTTCCGCGGGGTCAGATTTTGAGCAGCGCGGTTGAATGTTTGCCATGAAATGAGATGCTGGATGAGTCAGACAGAAGTTGTCGAATTTTGGTCCATACTTTGTGCAGGGCTATCTTTCCTGTGCAAGGGTCTTGCAAAGCTGTGGTGA
>JAQIWJ010001331.1:0-11852 GCA_034695185.1 Discolaimus major
TGCGAGGCGGCTTTCTACACAGTCGACTGATACCCTGTCGACTGATCACACTTTGATCACTGAAAACTCGATACATCGAATATCGATAATTCTGATCAACCAACGCTGATTGGTCAGAGCCATCTCGCTTGTCATGTGACGAAGAAGGGCCAACTCAACTTCAATGAAGCATTGCAATGGTCTGTTTTCTTTCAGTCAGCAGTGTTGAATGTCGAATTGCCCTTCCATAAAATAAGAGAAACGAAAATTTAGTCATTTCTACTTCGATTCTTCCTGCAAATTGCGGTTTGGAAAAAAGCGTAAAAATTTTGATAATTTTATTCATCCAGTGCTGTGAGTAATCGTCGATATTTGCCCAGAGGAATGATCACATGGAAAAAGCATCTACAGTATTTCCATAAGTCACTTCTCAATATGATTGCTGACTGAGAAAGCTAAGTTTACAGCGGAAGTAGTTTCAATCACAAGGTTTGAGCAGAATCAAACTAACAACAAGAAACTTGTTGGCTAGAAGGCTGAGAATGAGTACATTTTGATTACTTTTTTCATTGATCACAATCACAGGTGCTACTCGGTAATAAATGTTCATATTCATTGCGCAATCATGACAATATTCAAATCGAGTTTAGTACAGTCACAAATTGCACATTTCCACGCATTCATGGATATTGTGGATGAGCATTCACTGAAGACCGGTTGCAATGGACATGGGTGCAATGTATTGGCAAATACGCAACCGGATTTGAGCCGATTTGGACGATATTGCATTGATCAATTGTTCACTCGCTCCTATCGATGATAAAATCACATACGCCCACACAGATCAGTGCTGTTCACAATTGCGCAATGAAATGATGCAATGAAACTCATATGCGAGGAACATGCAAAACGTATTCGAGCAATTTCAATCCAGCGAAAAGATATGTGGAAAGATTGACACAAGAACTGTGCAAGAAAGTCAAATCGCGGCATTGCACTCTAGTGATAGTGGTTGGTGATAAAAGTTCAGTTAGATTTTGTATTTTTTCTGCATTCTCAATCGAATGCTATAGCATTCTTCATGCATTTTATGGAAAGTCTGATTTTTTTGGAACTTTTCAGAGGTAGAAATAATCGCTTTTTTTGACCCGATCATAATAGCCTTTTTCTATTCCTGTTTACAATACAGTAGGAATTTGATAAAATCATTCAACGCCTACATTCCGATCTGCACTTGGTTCTACTAGAAGGATTTATCAAAATGTTCACAACTCCAGCTCATCCTGAAGCTACCTGGAATGTTCTATTTTTGGCTGCTCATATCTTCTCAAAAACAGCCGAAATATTTCAGCTGAAAAATCCATTTTTCAAATCAAACCTGCTCAGCCATCAGCTAGCAGGCGGCTGCGTTTCAACATAGAGGAACCTTTTGGATGGATTTCGGATCCAGAATGATGTCGATTCAAATCTCGATTATCCTCAATATTTTGGCCACAATTTCGACCAACGCTCAAGATATCGATCTGTGTCATGGATTAGCGGATGGTTTCGGTTACAAAGAAGGTGACACGGCGCATTGCTTTCATAAATTTCTCCCCGGGGATACAAAACCTGCGATTCCAGAAGGTGGAGAAGGTGGAGCGTTTGCTCACGAATTGAAGTACAGGACGTTGAACTTATGCCATAGCAAAAGCGAAGAACTGCCACTGTTGAAAAATGCTGGTTTCTTAACGTTTTTTGACGAGAAAATGAAAAGTGTTAATCCCGATGCACTGGCCCTGATTGGTGCCTTTCGTGTTGTAGGTTTAGTAACCGTAATTATATGACTAAAAAATTCACAATGCTAAATAAGCGAGTAAATGCTTCTGTGATAATTCTTGTTTCAGAGCCACGCATCAAGATCATTGTGGGGTGGTAGAAGCGACTTTTTTATTGTAACTTGGGACGACGGCCAACTTATTAGAGAAACTGACATAAGAAACGTCTACGGTACTGGGAAACATTGGTACGGTAGTGGATATTATCCGAACTACCCACACAATCCATATCCCGAATATGATGATCTTGTTACATTCGTTGATACAAAAACGGGCAATTTGATTTCTTATACCCGCTACTCAAAAGCATTCAACGACAGAAAGCTGCTGTTTTATTGTCACAGGAGAGTGGCCATCGATTCGCTCCCGACCCCTCCAACAACTACGACCACTACAACTACGACAACGACCACAACCACAACCACCACACCAACTACAACTACAACCACACCCACAACCACGGAGGAGACAACCACTGAGGAACCAACCACGGAATCAACCACAACGACCACCACTCAACCAAGCACGCAAAATATCCATTCCGAATTCCACTACCAGCACAGATAAGCCGATCGTCAATGGCAATTCACAACGCGGTGCCCCATTTGGCATTGGACAAGGGATGATGATTATTTTGATCACGATTGGTGGACGTCTGACCAAAGGTTGAAAGAATAAGCCAGAAGGCCTTGTGATGATATATACAGTGATTTTCAAATGATTTGGTCTGTATTTTCTTGGGTCTTTCATTTCGCCACCTGCTAAATTGCTTCAGAAATGGGTTTGATGCGTTTATGCAGGTCGCGCTTGGGCAAGGCACCAAAAAATGACTGTCTAGTATTTATTGTTTGGAATAAATTTTATTTGATAAACTTGGTGTGAACTTATATTCTGCACTAACAATATCACGATTTATCATATCATTCATTATCTGGACCCGTCTGTCAACTATGTAAAGATTTTCTGGATAGAAGGAGAAAGCCAGAGTGAAAAAAGCTAACGTAAGATAGGGAACATATCCGAATCGATTTTCGATAGCCAAAGCAGAAGACACATTTTGTGGAGAAATTTACGCTGATCACGAATCTACCATGCTTACCGGATATATAAGCTTGTTGAGCTAGAAAGTGACCACCAAAGTGGACATGACCAGTAAAGTACCTGTTGTTCACTGATGCCAAATCTGTCCATACTAACTTTGGCAAATGCTGCTTGGCTGGGTAGAAACTGGACATTGACCATTCAGAAAGCAGGTTTTGGTCATTATCTTGTCAACAATTACACATAGGGTAGATTAAAAATTGAAGATTCGGGTTCAGGGCGGCCTGCTTTTCCATTTCAGCCGTCTTTCGACCAGTTGCAATGCATGGGTCAACTTGTCTGGTCAGTTACTGGTCACTGAGGCAAATGTAGCCCAAACGGAAGTGAGCCCATGATTCCCAATAAGCTACTCTACCTACAGATACCGCAAATTTGAGCACGAATTTGAGTTTCGACTCGGATATTTTCCCTTTGTAACCAGTTTCTTCAAGGAAAGGATGTGTGTACCTCTGCAAGCCAGTCAGAACAAAATTTCGGAATGAGAAGGGTTCATATGCATTATGTATTATGATCAAAAATGGCAAGCAGATTTATTGTAAAGGTTGCAATTTGCGATAAGAAACTTATTCAGCAGGGCTAGACGCTTTGCTACAACGCAACATGGAAAGTAATCCGTCGATTTCTCTATTCATAGATTCGATTTGGGCCGTCATAGCATCTTGACCGCGTCTCATATTCCACATGGATTGATGCATGTGATTTTGAATTTTAGTCAGATCCAACACAGCGCATCCTTGGTCGCTCAGTTTTCGCACTTCGAATTTCACCCATCGAAATCTGAAGGCCAATTATGTTGAGGTATCATTTCCTGTGATTTCACAGGCATACCTGTTGATTGCGGATAAGAATTTTCTCTGGTGCGTTCGCAATTTGCTCTGATCGGTTCGTACAGATTTTTTACATCGATGGATTAGCCAGGTTTGTTGCAAGATTTGTGCTGCAGTGTTCTTTTTCTGAAATCAGAATGTTGTTATTCAATCATGCATTGCTGGGAGCAAGCATCTGCCAGTAATCACTTATCACTCACCATGATCGCCAATTTCGAATCACTGATAAACTGATTAACATGCAATTCTGCTCTGGACAATTCCATACGTCTGCTGATCACAGCGATCACAGTAGAAGACACACCAGCACCCTGTAAATCACACCCAAATCAATCGATACCAATTAAAGCTTTACCAGACTATTTACCATAATTCCAGTTGTGATTGCCAATGCACGTCCGCAATAAGTTTGCGGTACCAAATCACCATATCCAATCGACGTGAACGTGACAATCACTAGCCATAAAGCGTTCAGATACTGTGTTTTCTCATGCGCATTACTGTATCTGAAATTCAAATCAGTGCTTCAGGGTGATCATTGCAATTTTCCAATTTTACCTTTCGCATTGAGTCAACAACCATGCCATAATCGCCCAAAATGTGACCACGAACGTCAGCAATACCCGCAATGGCCTTTCGTGTAGCATGGTTTTCAATGCGAACACAAAATCCACGTTCACGAAATTCAACGCAGCTATACTTCTTGTAGCCGCATCTTGGTATTTCCTATTATGCATGGCTATGTATCTGCACAGTAAATATGTACGCAGGAACATTGGGACGGATAAAATAGCGTCTAATGGGATTTTCGATGTACGATATGTTGGATCATTCACTGATAATGCACGCCATTCGATTTCGATGTATCCTGCAAATCGATACTTGATCAGGGACAGCAAAATGGCTATGACACAGTCACAGTTTTTGAATTGCCTGTGAGAAATTGCTGCTTGCTGACACTCATGCTGCACATGGATTACCTGGTACTGGGCATATCATGCATATCAGAATTTCCACTGTACATTGCAAAACCCTATCCCATTGCAATGTCACTCGCCAATCATCAGCTCCAGTTGAAATCAATAATATCTAAAAAATATTGCGATTTTAATATTAGCATTACTAATGCAGTTTTGGCTGATTTCTGTGACTTCAGCAGTTCCTACGGCTGACCAAGTCAATTTTCTGCAGAACGCCTACCTTTGTGGTCAAACAATGATATTTTATAATGTATGCCAATAATAAAATCGTCGAAACGACCACCAGTGACTTCAATGCATCTGATACTGGCAATCCCTGCAATGTCGATCATTCAAGAATCATTGCAAATCTGTAAACCTGATCAGCTTACTTTTTCAATCACACCAGTAGCAGATAATTCGGCTTCCATAATAGTTAGCGAAACACCACTCAATGCAAAAACTACACTCAAATCGCAAGCACGAACTCTCTTATCCATCAATTGCTTTCTTGTATAATAGACGTCTTTATTTTTCTTTTGCATAGCATACACATTTTTTGATGCAGTCGATTTCTCCTGACCTTTGCCAGTTGCTTTGGAAATCTCCTGTTCCAAAATAGCGAACGCAGTTTCATCGCATTCGCTGACTTTTTTCAGCAATTTATGATGTTCTGCTTGTTGGTCTGGATCGACGACACTGTCGTGCGAATGACCGGCCGTACAGCCGGGTGGACTTGCGGCGCCACCGCTGGACAGCAATCGATTGTATTGCCTCCTGTATCCGGAAACTCGCAAGAATTCTTGGCTAACATCGTACAACGCATTCATGCTTTGATTGTCCGGGACTGCCATATTCGATGCTGACGGATTCATTGCTGCGTCCGAAAATGTATGTCGCATTACTCTGTTACCAGAGGTCAGGCGATGAGGCTGAAAATAAACTGTTATTGCGCAATGGTCAGAATAATCAAATGATATGTCAATGATATTCAATGTGAAAAAATTGGCAACAGACAAAAATTTAGTCAAAATCGCCCCACATGCTTCCTGAACAAGCCAGCAATTGAAAGATCACCGAATCCGGAACCAGTCTGGCTACTGTGTCAATAAAAATTCAAAACCCATCCGGACAAGTTTCCAACGAAATCTCAAGTGTGTACCACTCGTGACTTTTTCGCTCACCTCTTCCGAATGCATGGTTAAGAATGTCGGTCTTGCTTTGAGATTGAAACCATCCATACTTTCCAAACTATTTTTCCTTCTCTTACTACTCATTATTCTGTTTGGTGCATGATACTTAGTTTTTGATGGCTTTTTATGATTGGTCATTTGCTCATCAGGAAAAGAATATTCGTTGCATTCGAATACATCGCATTCTTCATCCATTGCATCGCACGAATTCTGATAAGCATACCGTTTCAATGGTCTAGACATTATCGAGATTTTTGAACCAGCCTGGACTAATGGTATTGTCAGACTAAAGGCACTTATGACCCAAAGTGCCATTTCATGGCCCGCTGAGCAGCATTAAGATAATTTCAAGCCATTTTCCTCAATCTCCCACTGCGCATTTACATTTTCACACCAGGCGGTTACTTCCCGAAAAAGGTAACCTTATACTGCAATGGACCAATTCAATAGGATAATTCCGTTTAATCGCTTTAAATTTATTGAATTTCCCATGGTCTTCAGTGAAATCAATAGAGACCAGACCAAACAAAGAAAGCAATTGCATCAAATTACAAAATCCTTTTCCATTAGCATCATCAATGATCTGATGAGCGGCTATTCACCAAGGTCCATTGAACAATATCACCACTGCTCAATATGCGAGAATCCATTCCACATTCACTAGGAATATTATTGATGCTCAATTTCCAGTATTGATTTGCACCCGGGGATTTCCCATTGATGCTTGTCACGAAATCCCCGTATGGTGCGAAGAAGCTTGTAGTGAATGTGAAGGGTTCAGTGTTAGTGGAATTAGCCGTACTGACAGCCAAATTCCTCATGGCCAAACTGACCGTCATTTGACGCACGTGCGGTGATCGACCTTCGTACATTGTCGGGCGATTGGTCTGCATTCTATCATCCACCACAATACGTACATATTCGCCTTCAATGGCTGAACCGCATTTATTATTACATGATCTGCTGGCATCAGCCAAAAAGGCATGGATGAAGAGGAGAGCAAAAATATACTTCATTTTCTAGGCTTCGAATGTTGAATGACATGAGGTGAAAGGTGTATTTATTTGACATGTCATGACAAGGCTTATCGCGTGTTTTTCAATTCTACACCCAACACTCGTGCCAGTCTGTAGGTGTAGGCTTGTTCGACGAACACGGCTGACGATTGGTTTAGATGAAAGCGTGTTTTGGCACTGGGAAAACCAGGAACTGCTTTGTCAGCTGACATGAGCCGAGTTTGGTTTAGGATAACTTGCAATGCTTACGTAAGCCTGATGACCTCACAAAACTGCATGCACATCAAAAGTATGCGTGATGCATCAATATCTAACCAAATATCGCGTTCCCAAAAATCACAATTCTTTCACCAGATTCTACCATTCCCACGGTATGCAGATTGACGCCAAGTCTTCAATTTCGGTTGCGGTTGTACTTCTTCCATTCCACCGCCTCCCACATCAGCCAACATTTCTCCGATCGGAATCGCATTTCCATTCTCGTCGTATTTGTATTGAGGTTGACCGCCAGCCCAGCTGCGACTGTCTAAAATATATCTGCTGTCACATTGATTATGTATCAGTGATCTTACTTGAAGCTTGAGATTTCACCATCCCTCTGAATCCCAATGCCAAATTTGAAATCATGCAGAAAATGAGGGCACAAAAGATCAATTTAGAGGCTGAGAACATGGTCATACTCTAGTCGACTTCCACAGAGCTAACTGATCGCCAAAAGCTAAATGGTCGGATTGACTTTACTGCTTTGAAAATGTCACACCCATTTTAGGATAATGAGATGGAATATCCATGTCATGGTTACTCCATTGGCAACTAGGATAATTGATCCTTTTTGTTCTAAATGTGCCTAGGCATGTTCATGGGTCTGCATTTTTCATTGCTCAATACTCGTGAACCAATAGAAGAAATTCAAATGGCTTTTAACTTCGGTACTGGTCGATATATGTGTCCATGTTCAAAGTCAAATATTTGCTAACGTCTAGGAATTTTAGAAATAGAATTGCGCCATCCATGGGCGAATATTGATATTTTATGCAATTTAATTATCCTTGTAGATTCCCCTGTGATCTTTTCACAAATTAACCCTATTTTTAAAAAAGAATACAATTCGATCGAAGTGGTGGATCAGATGCCCTTGTTGGCCATCATAAATGAACAAGGCCCCTTTCGATTAGGTTTCAAGCCCCTGGCATGTCTCCAAACGTTATTTCATTCTCAGAGGGGATCTCGGAAAATGAATGATCACATGCTGATTATGATGATAATGACATAAGTATCATGCTTATACTTTCTAGAAAATTTCATACTCATTGGACACTTTTGCTTCTGTACTGTTTTGAGCAAGCTGTTTCTACTGTACCGGTACTTTGTCATGGCAAATGTCACAAATAATTCTTGCTTGGTCGATCTGTATTTCATTGATTTGGGTAACAAATTGTCATATATTTATCGATTTTATGTGACCCCAATATACATGTGTTTGGGAATCCTGGGCCACGGCGTATGCCTGTTGGCTTTTATCAAACAATGGAAACAGGAGAAGGCTTACATGTATCAAATTCTACTCACGAGTTCAGAAATACTGGCTGTCTTTTTGCACGGTTTGTACTTACTGTTCAACGCAATTCGCACTGATAAGAGCAATAATGGAAGCCCATATTTTTCAAGCTGCTACATTTGCATACTCACGGAAGTAATACTTCGATTTCTGGAGGGCTCTTTCCCTACTTTAACTTTATTGCTTTCAGTTTGCATGGCTTTTGATCGATTTTGTGCTTTAAGGCAGAAATCACTTTACAAGCCGACCAGTAGAACAGGCTATATCATAACAGTCGTCTTTTCCCTTTTCTTGGCATTTTCGACGACTATTTTTACTTTATTCAGCAGTGACATAACGTTGGTGGCTAAAAATTACAGCAGTATGCCTGTTTATTATTACGAATTGAACGCTTTCTTTTTCACTACTGCGAAGGAAATATTGAACCCACTTCGGGATGTCCAGAGAACTACGCTCCTTGTATCTCTCTGCTTTTTTAACATTAGCATACCCTATTTCTATAAGAAGCAACTTCAGCAAAACAAAAACGTAATGTCTTCTGATCTTGAGATGAGGCGTAGACGAATTTTAAAAACTTTGACCACCCTTTCATTGACTGAATGTATTTGCATGACAATCAGCAGCGGTGCTATGATAGTTCCTAGTGTATTTGTTTCTCTTGCTAGCAATTGCATTTTTAATAATAAAATACTGTTCGCAGTTAGCATTAGTGAAATGATAATGCAATTTGCATCAGTTGCTGATATATGTTTCTTGTTTATTATCAGTCGAGAATTCAGGAAGATGATTTTTGCTTCTACAACTGATGTTTTGGGAAGTTGCATGCAGAAGACTACATCTACAGCTGTCGTTCCAATACAAATTCAACAGAGCAATCGTGTATAATATTCATGGTGGCAAAAGTTCAGAAAATGGATCAAAGCTGTGAACATTTTTATTATTTATACAAACTTCATGTCTTGTGCACAAATGATTAGCAAATTAGATGCAGTCAATTACTATTCTTGCTTCATCTATATGTAGGCTACGCAAACGGCCATTTTATGTATATTTCGTTTGGCACAGTACAAATTCTATGTTTCACCGTCGAGCATAAACTGGAGTTTTGTACAAGCAAAAACGATATTCGAATATATCTTTGCCCATGCATATAGCATGGTCTCTGACACTACGCACATTAAAATTGTTTTTCGTTTCACTTTCAATGAACTTGCGCATTCTGCGCATGTCATGAGAGATTTGCAACCATTCTTCTTGTAAACAGAGGGGACAACGTTTGACAAGGTCCAAAAATTGATCCTTTTTGTTCTAAATGTTCCAAGTCATGTTCATGGGGCTGCATTTTCAGTTGTTCAATACTCGGAAGATCAATAGCAGAAATTCAAATGGCTTTTTCAATATGTGTGTGCATGTTCAAACTCCAACATTTGCTAAGTCTTAGGATTTACAAAATATTGCAAAAAGCTTAGGCATCCGATAAATGTCGAATATTGAAATTTTTGCAATTATCCTGATATGTTCCTCGTGATCTTGCACTAACAGATAACACTGTTTTTAGAAGGAAAAAAACAGTGCTAAGGTATGGTGGACAATAGATTCCCTTGTCGCCTATCATAAAGAACAAGGCCCCTCCTATAGATGATTTCAATCCCCTGCCATTTCTCCGAAGATTAATTTAATTCCCATAGAGGATGTCGGAAAATGCATGATCATACATGCTGAATGACTAATCCTACTATGTAGAACCTCATTTCCTATTTGAGTGCTACACATCTTTTATTATGCTGATGGCATGCTGAATCTATGACGACAATGCATCAGTCAGCGTTTAGAAAAAATTAAAAAACTCGTAAATGAAATGCCTTTTCTTGAGAATTTCAGACTCACAAGGGAAACTAGTTTGGTGTCCGATTGATAATAGAATGTAAGGCACTCCAATCGATAGAGAATTTGATGTTGAGCAAAATGGCACCATTTATTCGTGCTACATTTGCCTCAGTGACCAGTAAATGACCAGTGAAGTAGACATGCAAATTGCAGCCAAACTGGTCAAGAGGGGCATCAAACCAAAGGGCATGACGCCCTGAACAAGAATCTCGCTTAACTTTTGAGCTACATGTCAGTGCTGACCAGTGAACGTCCAAAAACCTGTATTCTGAATGGTCAAGCCATTTTCTACACAAACAGACAGCATTTGCAAAATCTATTCATAGATTTGGCATCAGTGAACAACAGGCTTTCATTCGATATGCATCTTTGTCCATTTGGCTCTGGTCAGTTGTCCACTTTGGTGGTCATTTCCCAGCTGGCCAGGCAAATGTAGCAGCTAAGAATGCGATTTTCAAATCCAGCATGTCGGACTCTATCAAACGGTATACTTCCCAATGGGATTCTGATTGGACACCTACTGTAACTAGCTTCCCTTGTCAGTCGAAACTTCCTGCTGTAGTTACTTGGCCTCTGTTGAACAGTATTCTGTTATGGCAAATCTGACGGATAATTCTTGCTTGGTCGATAAATATTTTATTAATTTGGGCGAAACAGCGACGTCCATTCTGTGGTATTTTACAACCCCCTTGTATATGTCTTTGGGAATTGTTTGCCACAGCGTTTTCTTGTTGGCTTGTGTCAAACAATGGAAACAGGAGAAGGCTTATATGTACCAAATTCTGCTGACTCTATCCGAAATAATGACGGTCTTTTTCCATGGTTTTTACACACTTTTTAATGCATTTCGCACAGATAAGAGCAATCAGGGACAGCCATATTTCACAAGTTGCTACGCCTGCGCACTCCTGGATATAATACTTCGATTTTTGGATTATTCTTTCTCTAAATTTACCCAATTGTGCTCTGTTTGCATGGCTTTTGATCGATTTTCTGCTTTGCGGAAGAAAAGCGCATATAAGCCAACCAATAGGATAGGTTATGTCAAGACGGTTACTTTTTGCGCAATCTTTGCCGTTTCAACTAATATTCACGACTTTTTTAACACCGACACAACGCTGGTAGTTAATAATAATGACAGTCCCAGTATACGTTGCTGAACTGAACGCCTTTTTCTTCAGTAATACGAGGAAAGTACTGAGCACGATTCGGATTGTGTTCGGAATTGTACTCCCTGTGGCTCTATGCTTTTTTAACATTAGTATACCTTACCTGTATCACAGACAACTTCAGCAAAACAAGAATGTCATGTCCACTGAACTTGAGATCAGGCGAAGGAGAACTCTGAAAACGTTGACCACCCTTTCAATGACTGAATGCGTTTGCATGACCATAAGCACTAGTGCCACCATCGCTCCTAGTCTCTTTAATATGGTCGTTATAGTCGGATTTTTTAACCGCCGGCATTGAAAAAGATACTGGCTCATTTTCATTGGTTGCTGAGCCAGCTACAGT
>JAQIWJ010001332.1:0-11851 GCA_034695185.1 Discolaimus major
TTGCGTTTCGAAAAATCTGCCTTGCGCCTTGCGAATATGCGGAAATATGGTGGAACCCAGAAAGTTTGCACTTTGCACCTTGCAAAACAACTTTACAAATTTGGTGGAACTGGGCCCTGTAGGGTTATCAAATATTCAAAATGCGTTTCCTGTTCATCGAAAGTAGCCAGGCAAACTTGGAATGCAATTTATCTGTCAAGTAATGAAGCATACAAAACAAAATAATGCCATGATGTACTTGACAAGATGCAAATGTGCACAAGTGCATTTATTTGTGCTGCTGACAAATCTGTCCCAAGTGTTGTCAGTGCCAAATTTCATCATAGTTTTTAGTAAAAGATGTCTTTGGCATTTGATTTATGATGATCTTATCTGGATGTGGCCTTACCATGCACTTATTATGCTTTTATGCTCATGTATTCATGCTAATCCCGCTTGACTGATTTTGTACAGAGAAACTATCTTATCAGAAAATTTGATGACCAATTTTGCCATGGCCAACATTAGCTCATCATGCAGTGGCCACATCGAGACAGGCGCTGTTTCGTTGTTTTGTTACAGCCACAAAAATTTTTCCTTGACCATCACAACAATTGGCGGCCATTGCTCTACATGCGATTCCCATTAGAGCCAATGTCTCAATGTATACCAAAAAGGAGACGGTGCCTGTACTGCGACAGTGCCAGAAAGTGACAGTGGCCATACTGTGGCACAATCCTTAGTCTTCATTCGTTATTAGTCTTCAGCACATAACCCTATATGAGAGACCAGCCACAACTAAACTGACAAAAATAAGTACTACATAACATCAATATATTCTGATAATTTAATACTCAACACCTACCAATATGTAATTTTGACAGTGATGAGTTCAAATAATAATCAAGCATTATCGTGTAACGATATTCATGATAAAAAATCATTCACATAAACGCTTGGTGCCCTCTCAAAATCGCTGAAATTACCTCTCGACAAATTAGTAATATTGGTATTGAAAACATTTAACCTGCTCATTGATTTCATGTTGGCAAACAAGCCATCTGGCAAATCACTGATCGGATTATTCTCTAAAGACAAAACTTTCACGCTTGACAAATCATCAAATGCATGCGGCTCAATAATGGCTATTCTATTATCATTCAGGGATAAAAATTTCAAATTCCTCAAACCTCGAAACACAGATCCTGTTATTTTTTCAATTTCGTTATCATTGAGAATAATATCTTTTATAAAACTTGTGTTTGCAAATATTTGATCAGGCAAAACTCGGATATTATTGTTCGATAAATGTAAAGTGGTAAGGTTGTGCAAATTACTAAATAAACCATCAGGCAAGTTAGTTAGGCGGTTGTGAGATAATTTCAGCCAATACATGCTGATCAAATCCTGGAAAGCGCCTGGCTCAATTGTGCTAATCTGATTGCTATCCAATTTTAGTGTGAAAAGTTTTGATGCACCTCGAAACCTGCCTGCAGTAATTGTTGTAATTGAATTATCATGCAAACTCAAATCTGAAAGCTGTTTTAAATTCGAAAATAATCCATCAGGAAATGTTGCGATGTTATTCTCACTCAAATCCAAATCGATCAAATTCGTCATGCCATTGAACGCCGTTGGTTCGATGTAATCGATCTGACAGTTATCCAATTGCAGATACTCCACTGTATTGAAATCTTTGAGCAAAACGCGACTGATATTTTTCAAGGGATTCCTACTTAGTTCCAAACGTTTGAGTTGGCTTAACGCTTCGAAAAAGCCAGCCGGAAATGATGAAATCTTATTCCCAAACAGAACAAGTTTGGTCAAATTTTGCATATGACCAAAGGCGCCTAATTCAAATTTCGTGATTCCATTCCTTTCCAACTTCAATTCGATCAAATTGATCAAGTCGAGAAACATCCCACTTTGAATGATAGTTCATAAATTCACATTTTCAAGGCTTAATTTTTGCAAATTTGATGAGGATTGAATCGCGTTTCAGGTGGCATTGGATAAATTCGCATTAATAAAATCCATTTTGATCAGTTTGGGTGCTGCACTCAAAGCGTGAGACGTGATAATAAAAAATCCAGGCCAAGCACCATGAAGATCACATGTCAGTTCGCGTAATTCAGGAAACATATCGAGGCCGTTTTTTTCAATGATCACTGTCAGGTTTGGCAAATACAAACGCTTTATAATGAGGCTGGTAACTGGTGGGTTGCTTATGCCATTATATCTCACCAATCTGCGTTGATGATCATCGATAAAAGTATCATTTCTGAATTGAAATATGAATTCAGAATCTCTTGTTGGCTCATGGATTGCACAACTGACGTATGTTGTACCCGGGAAATCCATTCTATAACCACCATAGCAGTTGACATCGGTTGGTTTTATTCGTTGTGATATTGATTCGATAGCAAATACAGAAGTCAAGGAAACTAGGAAAATAAAAATCTTCATATGCATCATTGCACAAGCTGGGAAGTACTAGCACAACTTGACGAAAAGCACAATGAAGCCACAATCTTATGCCCCTTTCACTAGCAGCTTATTTCTTGGAGCGAACAGCTGCCTTTTGAATGTGTGCAATTTACTAAGAATAGTTTTGGAGATGTGTGAAGTTCAGCTTCCAATTGCCAAATGATGCTTTCCAGGAAATAGCTGGAACCAAAGCTGACGCTAAAGATGTGACATTTTGGAACGAAACTTTATGAATCAACTTCTTCCTATCCCCATTGCACCTTCAGCCACTAAAGAAAGGCATGCCTTTTGTTGTAAAAGATTTTGCATATGGATTGCTATTTTGATAATTTAGATGGGCAAATTATGTAAGTGCATGTATTTGATAGCTGGTTTCAATGTCTTTTCAAGGCATTTTTTAAAAGTAAATTCATAGTTAAATTGGAATTGCAATTTATTTCACAAAATAGAAGTTTGCATCACGATGCATTTTCGGCATTTCAAGCTTCACAAGATTTAAATATTTATGCGAATTTAATACAATTTCTCTCATTTGCAATTTTTTTGCGTTTGCTACACAAAAATGGACAATTGAAAAGTGACTTATAATCAGAAATCCACCAATACCTTTTATTCTCATAGCTATTTTGCTAGCCAAAGCGGTAAATAAATACGGAAATCCGCTAATATCTATGATTTATCACTGGTCGATTCCACTCCATTTGTGAATTTTGGTGAAAATTGCTCTAATAGCCCACGCCAAAATTGAAGATGGCTGTAATTCTGCGCTCCAGCTTGGTTTTTATGACACGACCTTCTATGGGTATTTTTGGGCAATCGAATTGCACCTTGAAAAAATACGTTGTGTATGGTTGGTCGATTTCATTTGGCCGCAAAACTGGAAGAAAGTATCCAGATGTGTCAAACATATAATTCAGGTCTGATCTTATATGGATCGATTTCACTCCAAGGTATTGCAAAGAAGTCGCATCCTTTAAATCAAACAAGGCTTTATCAGTCCCATGTTGGCACCATGTATCTTTGCTTTTTTCGTGTATGAAATTCTCCAATTCATGGGCAGCAGTGATATTGACATGCGTTTCTTTAGTTTTTAAATGCCAATTTACTAGCACATCCCAGCCCTTTTCTTCAGAATACACTTTCACCTTTTCGCTATACCAGCTGTAGGCAGGATGTGCCACATGATCGATATGATAATGATAATGCTGAGTTTTGAGAGCATTAAAGCCACTGTTGAAAACGCTGATTAAAAACTGGTTCCACAGATATTTCAGTGACAGCTTCTCCAGTAGAGCATCAGCAAACGTGATCTTGTTTTTCTTGTGTTCTTTATTTGTATCTTGGACGTCCTTTTCAATATTTTTCTGCCATTCATGGAGCACCTGATCATCCAAACGATTGGCCTTCTCGATAATTGCATCAAGCCAGAAAGCCATCTTGAATGACTGTAGGGCCATTTCACTTGATGCGTTTTTTAAAAGCGGCAGACAAGTAGATGTGTGGACAGTCATCAGCATGATGGCGTCGGCTACGATCAGCGTTAAGGATCGGCGTACCTTTAAGACGTCTTCCTTGGCCTCCTTCGAAATTGCATCAGCATATTTGTTTTGCAAGACGAAATGATCTGTATAAATTGACCGCGTCAGTTCTTCAGGGTTTCTGTTTTCGTCAATACAGATCTCATACATGTCAGTGCATGATTTCGATCCCAAACGACTGTAGTAGCAGTTCTGTTGAGTATTGAGCATCCTATTCAACAATACTTTTACGTTTTCCTCATAGAACTGGTGTCGAATCTCTAGTGTGACTGTGTCACGAAGTTCAAGCAGCTTTTTCTCGATCCCATCAAAGCGACTGTGCATCTCTTTAAAACCATCCCTAATTTCATTCACGATGTCAACGCTGCCTGGCTCCAAAAATGCGGAAAGAATCGCAGAGATGCCTGCAGTGACGGGCCCAGCATATTGAAGAAATGCACCCGCTGATTTCAATAAAGCCTTGAATCCAGGCCCAGCAAGTGCAGATGCTGCTCCAGTACCAGCTGATGTAGCGGATTTGGAACCTTTCAACAATTTTTTCAGACCTTCGCCGAATGCTGCACCTGCTGCCGTAAACTTCTCAATCTTGGTAAATGTATCGATTTTCGTATCTGGAACCAATGTATTCGAAGATGCTGAGCTTCTTGATAATTGTCCAGCTGGGTAACGATATTCTTTTAGGTCACGCATTGAGGACCAGCTAATGATCACTGGACAAACGTAATCTGGGAATTTACCAGCTGACACATAGGTTCCATTCGTGAAATTATTAGCATTTTTATGGTCGTACTTGATAATTGATAGGCCTCTGTTGGCTGAGTAAGCATACTTTTCCAAGTATGCTTTATAGCTGAGGTAAACGCCGAAGTCAATAACCGTTGATGGATGAAAAATATGGAATGTGTTCCAATAGAATTCATTTTCTAGAACGTTTCTAGCTTCTTCTCTGATACCCTTTGTTCCTGTAAATTCACCATCTTTCCAGAATGACGCAACGGAACCAAGATCTTTGCCCCTAGTATAATCAGTGTATCCCCAGAACATGTTTCTAACTGCGAAATCCCGGTGTAGAAAGCTAGGCCATGTTTCAATAATTCTCTGATCTTCAGCCATCAACCTTTCAATCACCTCTTTCCATAATGTTTCCTGAAGCATCTTTTGATTACTTCCTACTGTGGATGCGCAGATTTGTTGAAGGAGCACTCCACCTAGAAAATCAGCAATTGTAATCTTTGTCAAGCGAATTAAAAATTGGCGATCAAGGTCTTGCTGTGTGTGTTCGTGATTTTTGTCAAGCATTGTGTAGCCACGCCATTTGTTTAAAACGTCGATGAAAACATGCAAGTGATCACCTTGATAATTGTGGCATTGTATCTTTAAATGAGACAGCTTTTGTGCTGCGTTGCCAGATTTTCCCACAAACGAAACGACAGCTGCCAATAGATTCGTATATGATTTCCTTTGATTGAACAGGAATTGAAACGCTTTGTTGGTAGCGCTGAACTTTGTGTACTCATCACGCATCATATCTTCTCTCGAGGCGCGTTCCCATCTTGATCCTTCCAAATTCTTCCAAACGTAAATAGGCTCATCCAAATCATTGCCGTTCCAGATTGACATTTGATAATGGCGGACATTATTCTCCAGGGCCAACTCTGTTCGATTGTCATGGAAGCGTCGAAATAGACCACCTTCTTTGGCCACAAAGATGAATGGGCGATTCTTTGCGTAAGAAAAACCAAACTTGAATGTGAAATATTCATTTCGATGGCTTTTTGCCTCCATGTCGCCTTCGCCTTCTCGTAGATAATGTTTCTGGTAGCGAATCGTCGTGGTGCATTTTGAGCAGATACGCCATCATGCTGTGATCCATTCGATCAAAATTTTATTTCCAGATATTCGATGGAAAATCAGGTACTTCTCCATGCTGTTCGATTGATTGTATTCTTTGGGCGGCGATTTTTCTCATCGCTGTGGAGTGAAAAGGAAACTGACCAATTTCGAGGAGATTAGGCAATTCGAATGATTGATCCGATTCTCGTAAATACCAATCCTCAATTGCGAAGAATTTCTCCATTTCTTGTTTTTCAATAATTTCGTTCTTCAGCTGCAATTCTTCGACAAACATTGGCTGCCGTGGTTGCTGACTTGCACCCGCAGTGCGACCTGAAAAAGGATTTGCATAATTTAAAAGCAAGATATTTGGCACTTTGAAATTGTAACTCTCTTGCAGCATTATGCTGGCAGCTCATTTAAAAAATGCTCATACTAGCAGTCATAAAATTTTTCTAATATTAGCCTAGGCCACAAAGAGGGTTTATCATATGTTTCAAAATAGATCATGATTTGCATTACATTCCTTTTGATTGATCAAAATTGGACCAGCTTTTTCCAGATGAATTTTAGGGTGCAATGATAAGGAAAAACATTCTTTGCATAAACTCTTTACTTATCCCAGGAACTATTGTAAAACATATCTGGGATGAAGCATGATACTTTTTGATCTTCAAAAAGAAAGATTTTCAAGCAAATTCGGTTTTCAAATAAAACTGACAATGACAGCAATCCAGTAATGGAATGTATTTGATGCAAGCTTTCTTGTATCATTCCTTGATTTTGGGGAAGAAAATATCATAGACAATTTCTGCAGCCAAAATTGCATGATATACTCGTTTTTGTGTCACAGTCTGCTTGAAGAACAGCAGTTGCTTGAATTTTTTCTCAGTAAATTTTATAGTAATAAACTTTTTCAATTCACAAGGTTTTGGCTTCTTCTCACTGATGAACGAAAATTTGAAGTAAAAGCGCTTTTTGTAAATTCACTTTTTGCTTGGGGAAATGAGCATGGGCCCAAATTTTGATGTGTCCAAATGATTCAGATTGACTTGAAAAGCTGAATTTCTTGCACTTCTTTTGCATAATAATCTCGCACCACCTACAAAATTTTTCGCAATTGCATGTTTAGCTTCAGTAAACATGGAATAAATAATTTGGCCAATGCAAAACACTCCCTTAAAATCTGATTAAAAAATAGTTGCTTTTAAGTATTATCGATCTTGAGATAGTGTGTAATGCATATCATCTGAATTTTTTTATCCTCTACATACAGGATGACTGTACTTTTAGAAGTTACAGCCAGTTTAGTTAGCTCCATTCAAAAAAGCAGCATTGCTGCATGTACCACTTACAGTGGTGGCACCAAATTTGGCAGGCTAATAGGATCTGGTACAAAACGGATTCAGTCGCAATTGCAGAAGTTTAGGTGATCAAATGAGACGTAAATCACTATCAAAATGCAAAATCCCACAAGGCGGCTACATAACCTCCTTTTTTATGAGGAGAATTTTGACAAGGCGTACGCATTACAATAAGAATTAATGCGTTGTGTCCATGCTTTGAATATGGACTGTAGCAGGGAAACTGATATGGTACGGCATGAATCGTGTGCTGCAGGGCTGAGATTTGGTCCAAACTTAGTGCAGACCAGGAAATATGTGTCACCATCTTTTTTATCCAACTGATGCTAGGATATAACAATTCTGATCCTCTGGACACATGGGACCCAGAAAGGCTTCAGCGATTCCATTTGTGCACATATTGTTTAAAAAGTGGGCTAAATTTCATTAGGATTGTTGACGAAGGTCGAAATGTATGGGCATTCAAATGCAGTCATGCCAAAATATGATTTTTGTGAAAAACACTATATTTCAACAGCCTTTGTAGCAAGAACCAGGACGTTTCGTGAAAAAAAGGAAGTGACCACCATGATCAGCATGAAAAACCGCCTAAAATAAGTGAAAATAAGGGGTGCTCAATTTTTGAATGATACCCACATGTGTGAATAGGAATTAAATTTGTTATTCAGGCAGTCATTTTGATATGATAATGTAATGAAAACACAGCAGCTATCATTAGTGAAAACCTCATGAAAAGTAGGGCGTCCAAATGAAAATTCAGTTTTAATTATCACTCATATGAGGAACATGAAAAAGTACATCCAGATCAAGCAAATGCTATCCACGCCTAAGGAAGATTGACTGGAGCATTACACAGCTTCAAATTCCTGTCATAGATTTAAACCTAAACCGCCATAACCTGATCCCCTCTGCCATTCAATTTGGTGGGCACGGCTGACAGAATAAGGCAGCTAACCTGAGAATCATCCATACTTCTGCGTGTAATGGAGAATCAATTCTTTCGTTAGCCATGCAACAACAGGAGGACAGAGGGGATTAGGTTATGACGGTTTAGGTTTAGCTACTGATCATCTTTTCAGTATGATCAAGCAATTTCTAGTTTATGCACAGCGATAACTAGAGTAATGATTCAAAAATCAAGAAAACAGGCAGAATTGCAGGAAATTGAAAATCTTCATGTTGCTAATTTTTGAAAGTTGCAATTTCGATCAAAATTGCGCAATTTTTTTCACAAAATCTCGATAACGAATACTCATTAAAGGCTTCAGTAATGAGGTGTTGGTTTTTGTATTCATGAATGATAATGAAATGTAACGAGCAATGATAAATGAATTTCTTTCACCACTTCAGGCAAAATTATACAAGACAGAAAAATTAATTTGGCAAAATTTGCTTTGGTCTCAAAACATGGAAGAAAATCGATTGCCTAATGCGTTACTTGCTTTAAAAATCAGATTCAGAAACAACGATACAATATTTATCCAAAGTAAAAATGATCATTTGAGAGAGTGCTCAATGCTATGATTTAAACCATTTACCCACAACTTTTAGGAATTGAAGCAATTTAGCAAGCAACTGCCGAAAAACCAGCAACGTTGAAGAAGCATTCACTGTGGAAAAGCCTAATTAGATAGGCTAATAGGGCTTGGTACAAAATGGATTTAGTCATGCGCAATTTCAGTATAATAGCTCAATCAAATGGGAAGTAATGTGGTTTTCAAAGTTGAAAAATCCCAGAATAAAAGCTGCCTAGATATCCATCATCTTTTTAATGAGGAAAAGGCTGATTGAAATGAATATTGAATATACTGACATTTTGATTAGGTGTATGTGAAATGAGATTCATCAATGCATTAGAATCAAATGTGCTCATGGGAAACGTATGAAATTATTAGGAACCACTAATGAATTACGTACATTCAAACTGGCATCTAGTACTTACCACCAACATCCACGTTGGCATCACCAAAATCAATTCCATTCAGCAAAGTTCCGATGCTGATGATCAACGCAATTATCATTGGTTGGATCATTTTGCACTGGACACGACTTGACCAACGATTTGCCAGTGGAAATCCAGCAGCGATCAAACTGAATATAAATTTTGAATACAGAATGTGGTAGGGAAGAAAACGTATCAAAAATTTTGGATGAATAGCAAATACGTCGATAACGATGCCACTGGATCCTTGATTCGGGACGCAGGCGAATCCAATCAAGGAACTTCAGGAAACACGAATCAATGGGATGCTACAAAAACACTGTACAATATGTAGAAAAATCCATTGGGTTATATACAGTATTCCTGACGCATTGCGGGGTTGGTATAAAGCTGCTAACCTGAACAAACTTCAGACGTTAGACAGGAGGGGGCCGCATGAAGATTCATTTTTATTCTTGTTATAATTGCGTCAGTTATAATTTGTTCAAATGTCACATGTTTCCTGTCTACATTTGTGCTATGTATGGGAATTAGATTGGCATAAGTTTTTGTTGAAGGAGCAAGGCATTCTAGTAATAATTTAAGGCATAGATGGCTGAACCTTGCTCATATTCGTATAGATAAAATCGTACAATTTCATGCATCAATGTAATTTTTGCACAGGAAACTCATCAACATTCAAATGATAGGATCATCATGCATCTTGACATCGATGTCATAAATGGCACCCTAGCTCTCTCTCTCTTTTGTATCATGTGGCGAGGGAGGTTTACATGATTGATTTTCATATAGTGACCTTATGAATTTTACATCAAGCTTTTATAAGCATAGAATATATCTCGTTCTTGTGTCATTATTCTTTCCAATATATTGGGAAATGTTAGAAATATCAATGTGCAATTGATTAGACTTGTTTTGTGTGTTTGTTATTTTGTGGATACATGCGTCAAGAAAATGAATTGATTGCCAATTAGGAATCATTCCAATGGGTGTGGCAGTTTGACACGTTAGGCTAATCGTATGTCCCAGATTGAACAACGCTTATTGCAAAATTGCAACGACAAACATGTACTTTATTCAGTTCATACATAAACCTATTAATCCAATATCGCAGAAACAGTATTACCATTGCAACATGTAAAAGCGATTTTTACCATATTCCTAATTTCCTTACTCGCCATAAAAGTTATATAGAAATCAGCCACATCAATTAGCATCATACTCGTGTCCACCACAGGTGACACAATTAATTGAAAACACATCATGAAATTAGGAAATCCATACTGTAACGTATACCGGATCAACAATACTGACATTCCCAGTGAATTAAACGTCCTTTCAAAAATGGTTAAAATAGCTAATAGCTTCTCTTCTTTTTTCATTTTCTTCTGCTCATCCGTACTAACCAGCGGATATTTCTTATTCACAAATTGATGACGATATAAATGGATAATAATTAAATTCAAAATAATTAATAATAAGAAAGCGATGCCTTGGAGGCACATGCGAAATATGGCAAACGCAGATGCAATGCTGTCATTGATGTATCGACTGTTGGGAAATGTTGAATAAATGCCAGGTTGATTTTCGATCACATCTAATCGGAAAAAATCAATACTAGATGGACCAAAACTCAGCAGAATGCTAATCGCCAATGCCAAAATTTGCCTCAAGCGATGATTCAGATTTTTATATCTGATTGGCTGGTATAACGCATAAATCCTGTCGACTGCCATGAAAATGGTTATAAATATTGCCATCATGATTATTGAATTATTCATCGCTGATGCGATTGTTGCGTACTTCACAATGATATACGATCTTGTAATGAATTCTCTCAGCATACCGTGCGAGTCTGCAGCCGCTGTCCAGAGAATCGGTGCCACGAAATACATTGTCCTTGCGAACGCTTCAGCAATTTCAGCAGCAGCCCGGAATACCTGATACACATATGCTGATTTTGTTCTCGATTTTTTGATCAAGCCGAATAAAAATAACCCATGCCCAATCGATGATAATAAAAAATATACCGGAGCCAAGTAGTAATAGGCTATATCGCAAAGTTTCCAACCGATTTCTTGTGCCCAAAGTTTGTCAACACAATTGCTGTTCATGGTGATACCAGCTATTAGGACAAATGTTCAGAGATAGACGTTTATCGTTCCAGTTAGAAATTTATTCTCATTTCCATTTGTCCTGATGATTGACCATAAATGAAGGTTGGCAAGAAGCACACCTGCCTCATATTTTATAAGATAGAGGCTAATTATTATCATTGTTGATTGGGTATAGTTAAAATGTTGGTGCTAATTACGTATGTATATTCGATAACCATTCTTATTGTAAATTGTGATTGATCAGAATGTTTCATGCACAGTATTTCTACGGATGCATGTCAACCATCGATAGGATAGTCAATAATCAATTTACTATCATATCTGTCTGATCTCCCAATATTTTCAAAGCAAATCCGACTCATTTTCTGAATCTTCTTGTTGATGCTGCTCTTGCATTACTGGCTGTATTCTTGCTATAGCTACGTTGTGTGCTGGTTCTGGCTCAGCCGACTTTTCATTCAGATACGATTCCAGCTTAGTCCCAAGATCACTCATGTTATTTTTTCTCAGCACTTTCATAAATCTACCATGGGCTTCTCTGGACTTTGCTGGTAGCACATCCATGAGTAATGTCTAAAATATATTTAATGC
>JAQIWJ010001333.1:0-11848 GCA_034695185.1 Discolaimus major
AATGTAAATTTTAGCACTTTTCGTATTTAAATCATAATGCATGAAAAACTGCGCAATGATCTAAAGTTCAAATCATGCTGTATGAAAAATTGCGCAATGATCTAAAATTTAAATCGTGATGTATGAAAAATTGCGCAATATTCTGAACCAGTGGCATAAAGTAATTAAAAAGCAGGATGTAAATGGATCTGTGCACTGATGCTAAACTTGATACCACATTGCGCAATATCGCAATAACAGTCCCTTGGACATCTGGACCAATCCAAGCGTTTTTAAGCAGACATCAATTAACCAACTCACATTGTCATTATACGCATCCGGATTGGTGGCTTTATCCACGCCCCAAAATATGACGCACAATGTGCCACCCACAAGCATGAGGGCTGCGAATCCATTGGCGAAACAGAGTAAAAATTTGATCCATTTCGGTGTGGTTGCTGGCGGTGTCAATACATTTCGACCGAATTTCGCCCTGATTTCTGTTACTTGACTTTCTTGTAAACCCTGCAAAAAAACACCTGTAAACTTAAACGGCCATAACCTGATCCCCTCTGCCCTCATGTTGTTGCATGGCTAACAAAAGAATTGAATCTCCATTACAGGCAGAAGTATGGATGATTCTCAGGTTAGCTGCCTTATTCTGTCAGCCGTGCCCACCAGATTGAAGGGCAGACGGGATCAGGTTATGACGGTTTAGGTGTTACATGATCACTGATTACAGAAAATCAATCGATTTGATCAATTGGAATCATTACTCACCTTATCCGGATCAGTCTGATATCGTTCGTACACTTCGGCCAATCGGATTATATGATCATCCATGTCTACTTCTTTTTTCAATTCTTCCAATTTATTCCGCTTTTCATCTGCGTCGTCTTTATTTTTATTCTTCCTCCCGCAAGACCATTTTTTCTTGCTCTTTTTCGGCTTGGCCGTCGCAGCTGGTTTCCCAGCTTCCGTGATCGTATTGATCGATACGTGTTGATCGACCGGCCTCATTTCGATCGAATTAACATTGGTCTCCATTATGAACGGCTGGAAATTTTGCAGAATTTCAGGTTTTTTACCATATAAATTCAAATATCCTCGCAGGAAATTTGCATTTTGCAAATTCTTGACTTTGCCCAGATTGCGCAATCTGTCATGAACTGTTAAATATCGAATAGCCGAACTTGCGCAATATTTGGATTGCGCAAAATTGCGCAATATCGGTGATAACTCCAAATCACACGATTGGGACTTACCTGAACAAAACTAGGATAGCCAAATCTCTCAAAATCCAATACAAGATATATACCTCTTCAAAAGTGAAGAATTAATACAAGACACTTCGAGGGTGGCACTCGAAAGTGAATCCATTGTTTAAAATGCCATTGGAAAAATTTGAAAACTTGTACTATACCAGTCGCACTAGGCTCGACTCGTTCGATGCAGTGGAGTCTGGTAATTTATAGAACAATGGCAGGTTTAGACTGGTTTTCATTAAATCCTGTCAAACGTGAGGTGTCGGAGTGTGCACAAGGGGCGTCTCCTATTGTCACCTGGCCGAGTGCCTGTTCACGTGCGCAGTCGAATGATCCAGTTGGATCAGTGTACTTTGGTATGGCCACGGGCGAAATTCGGATTGACGACGATCGCATGATTCTCTGACGATTTTAGGCAACGCTGCATTGACGTCAATGCATTTTTCTCTTCCGATTTTGCATTTGTAGATTCAGATTAGCAATTGCGCAATCAGTCATAGTTTTGCATTATAACATTGTCCAATCGATCAGTGATCAGTGCTAATCGTCAAAACGTGTGACATATCGAAAAGCATAGGTGGCATTCGCAAATCAATCAATACTCGAATCACTCGAATAAAATCGATAATCACGAAAATTCGATCAATGGAGACCGCCATTGAATACGTAACGATTAGCGCAATTTGAATCTTTCCTATGTTCTTCGGTCACTTTGAACATGACTCCGTGACCTGGTACGATCCAATCGGCCATGCACAGGATCAAATGCAAATTCTGCTTCTGCGCGTTCACGTCCCAGGACCCGGTGTTGGTCCACAGATCCGGTTGGCCCAAGAATTGTTGGTGCATGATGAGATCGCCTGAGAACAAAGACAGTTATTTGTGTACAAGGCATGGATTGCGCAAATATTGCGCAATGAAAGCCGCTATGAATAAAATAACTTTTGGCATTTTCTTTTTGATTCAGCGACTGATTTTTACGATGCAACATTAAGATACGCATCGAAATCATAAGTTTGCGCAATATATTGCGCAATCGGAAAGATAATCAACGTTAGTCGATCTTACCTGTGACAGCAACCGTCCCAAAATTCAGAACATTCCGAACGACCACGGTCAAATCCTCGGGAGTGTGACCAGGGGTCTTCCAGACTTCAACATTTGTGGTCAATTTACGCGATTGACTCTAAAATTTCAGTCATTACTATGACGCTTTGGCATCAGATTTGCACACATTGCGCAATCGAGTGCAATGACAACTAAAATCATTGCGCAATGACCAGAAAACATTAAATCTCAGCCAAAATTTAGCATCAGTCATAAAAATTTTCTGAATCACTCACTTCGGCCAATGCAGTCCTGGAAAATCGATTGCCAATGTATTCGAAACTAGAGAATAATTGACGTTTTCGAGCGAATAAATTCTGATTTCCATAGTGATCGGGATGGCCGTGTGTGGTGATCACGATATCGATTCCATCAGGACGGAGGCCGAATTTGGCCAATTCTAAATAGAAGATAAACAATTGATTTTGAGACATATTACTTGTGTGGGTATTGATTTATGTGTGAAAGTATTGATTGATTAGGTACATGATAACCTCAACCGCCATGACTGGATCCCCTCTGCCCTTCAATTTTGTGGGCACGGCTAACAGAATAAGGCAGCTAACCTGAGAATCACCATACTTTTGCACGTATTGGAGAATCAATTCTTTCGTTAGCCATGCAACAACAGGAGGGCAGAGGGGGATCCAGACATGGCAGTTGAGGTTAGTGATGTTCGCAGGTTACAATTTTCATGTGTATGCTGCACATTTATTTCAAAAATATGCAAGATTTAAATTCGCGCCTTTATTTAGCGCCTTCAGGAAATTCAAATGGGTTCCAACCCCACCCCTTAAAGGATCTGGAGGTCAATCTTTTATCAGTATCACAACCAGAAAATAATCAGTACTGCCCCCATTATTCTGTCAAACTCACTTTATCTATTTTTTCAAATTGAATCAAGCACTTATTGCAAAATAAAAGCTCTTTTTCAAAAAGCACATTTAAAAACCCCCAAATCACACGTTAGTCTGATCGAATTCCTTCCACAAATAACCCCTATCCAACGATGAATTGGATAAAATGGGCGAATCGCAGCTACATTGCGCAATATTTCTTTGCCCCCTCGGAGCCAAATTCTGCATCAATAACGACTCGAATTCACTGGATGCAGGTGCATTATACGTATTCGAGCGTTGAACGTTCCCATTCCTGCCTAAGATCGAGCTATTCGAATAAGCGATATTCGATAAACCTGTGGGTCTTGCCCGATCCGAAATCGTTGCAGTCGTCGGCGACTGTTCGGGCATGGACGCCAATACTGCAGCCACGTGATTATCATTGGATTGGGAACTGACTAATCGGGTTTTCAGCCAAAAATACCTGTCCTTGACGTATTTGTAACATTTGTACAAGATTAAGAAGAACCAGACGTGCAACAAGGCCATGAATAAGAAAGCCACCGCTAACCCTCCGCCGCCGGCTCTCAACGCGAATCGAGCCGATTCGTAATCGGATTTCGTCACGTGCTCCGCTACCAGATCCAACAGGTATTGGCTATGTTCCATCATCATGTACACTAATCCCACCGTCGTGGCTGAATACAAAACGACCGCGGATACTTTCATGACCAATTTGGGGATGATCCATAAATAGGATTCTCTCCAAATCCCGTAGAACATGGTCAACGTGCACATGAATCCCAGCACGAACATGAGCGACGACACTACGCACCAGGCGATCGCCATCGGATTATGTTGCATACTTAATCCCAGATGTAATCCTCGACCGAACGCGGCGGATATGGCCATGGTATCCGCGATCCCGATCAAAAACGCGGCCGTTTTCAAATGCATCACTCGGAAGCAACATCTGTATCGTGGTCGGTAGACAAAATCTCGACTGACCATCGATGCTAAGCCGGGTGAATCACGACGTTGGGGCGGATTCAGTGGACGAAGTTGCCTGTGTTGGGACGGGGGATTAGTGGGTAGGGCAACAGCCAGGCGACGACCGGCCATTTTAGATCAGTGATCATGGATTTGGATTAGCCGAATTTCTGATCCAAAGCTCAATTGATTCTTGGAATACAAATTATCCATACCAATATCGGAATCCTGACCAGCCATTTCGTGATCATGGAATATCGGTGAGCTTACAACCTTGGATTAGCCGGATATCTGATCCAAAGCTCCAGAATGATACTTGAGATATGAATTATCCATACGCATGTTGGGATCCTAGCTAAATTCGACCATATCCAAGCGTCCAACATAAGCTCCACGTATTAGCTTCTCAGAAAGTTTAGTAGCTTTCTCTCCTCTTGCCTTATAGAATAAGAAAGCTTAGAGAAAATCAACAAGACATAGCCATGGCTGAGCCAAAGGGTCCATTGACCGATAAGAAGAAGCGTCGAAAACGAGCCTCGTAGTTGGGCTAAAGCCGAAATGAAACTCGGTCGGCCGTTTTTATCTCCATTACTCTCTATACACGGTCTTTTCGGAACCTCCAGATGAACCTCTTTCAGTCAGCTGAGCAAATTGGTTTCTTAGCACATTTTTACGCATCATTCCAAGACCTAACTTCAGTCAGGCACGTATCCACGGTGCCTGTTGTAATGGAAGATAGCGGTTTTTTTAAAGATCCTATTCAGTTGGAAGAAAATTTAATCCACAAATAGTAATCATCGGCGGGGTCCCTGGGTTTGGAATGCTCAAAAGAAGCCGTTTCAACTCGGTAACCGATGAGTGATTACTAAAATGGTGGGTAAAGACAGGTTTTCGTGTCGTAATCTTATTTAGGGGTTTGAAGTAAATCCCAAGGCATTGATCAATTTGGGTATGCGAAATGGGCTGGGACCTTTGGAACATGTGGTAGTATAAGCTTGGATCAATTTCATCCAATATCGCTCAAACATTTTCAGCAGTTTCTGCATGCATTTCTCACGATGGTTATACGCATTTCATTTTAAACTACCCGCCAAAAGCAGCCTTTTCAAAAATCATATACGTATTATCTTGGGGACTACAATTTTAAACTTCCCGCCAAATCTTACTGAGGTCAAGCGTTTGTCTGCTTTTGCACTGATCTGCAAAATTTCATCCATTCCTGCCTGTTTAAATTTTCCCGCCAAAAGTGATCTTCAAACGTAGCTTATACTATGCAAAACCCTATCACAAACTGTCCCATTGCACGCAGGCATCTTGAACACATTCAGCTCGATTTCATCGTTTTCCATACTGGCATTGCAAACAGAACCCGAGTCATTTTTGGTCACTTTCGAACTGGAAGTTTCTCGATACGTTTGAGAAGACAATAATGCTTCATTATCATCTGGGGAAGTCACGCGACCATTAGGGTCCCCAATCGAAGCCCTCCTTTTGATGCCGACCAATGCTGAGCTGAGTTTTCTCGTCGGCCATCTGGAATACCTTTGTGAAGATTTCAAATATTCCTGACACTTTCGCATCGTGAAATATGACCAAATTTCCAACGCGATATACCCGAAGAATAAAAATACTAGGATTCCGATGATCACACGAGTGACCCTCAGTTCTCGACCTTCGCGTTTCAGGTTGATCAGCAATTGGTTGTGACCTTGATTCAGGACAGTGCCGAATGCCATGTGCCTATGGAAGAATATACACAAGCGTCTGGAAAATGAATTGATCGATTGACCGGTCCTGATCGCATGGACACCGTTCTCAATTACGTAAGAGAAATTCGAAGTGAATGTTAATACGAAAACACTGATCAAAAGGGCGTTCACAATTAGACAAACCCCTGCACTGACCACGTGTAAATCGATATGCCACTGCGCCCAACGCCACCTGCGTTTCCAAAATGCCAAAAACAACTGGACAGTGGCCAGACATTCGCTCCAAAACAAGGCAGCCGATACAATTATCGGAATCGGGTCTTCGGGTGCACGATGACCATTGGTCAAATCATCCAACACGACCAGATCTGAGATGCACGATGCATTTACAGTAGTGATCGAATGATTGGTTAGATCAATTTCTTTAAGATTTTGTCTAGACATATCATAAATATCGATCGTTCTTGTCAATTGACGACAAAATATTATGAACAATAATAGGACTTTCATAATAGCGATCAAGATGGACGCGTGTTGAACGTGGATCAATCCGAAACAGCATGAATACATGGTCGAGTAATGTTCATTCAAATTCAACTGATCACGTATCGATCCATAATTCGAAATCACCTGGATTCTGGATGTGCTCGGTTTACAAGCCAAACTATGGCGTAATCCATTTTGGGCAGATATCCTTGGATAACTTCTGGGTGGTCTTGTACTTGTCATTTTTGAATTCAAATCCAAATGAGCCATAAAAATAATGGATAAACTCCGAACAGTTCTCATGTACGAAAAAGATGAGTATCCAATCCGGGCATAGAAGAAAGCACAAGACCAGGCGTTGGTCTACAAGGGATCGATATTCATACACTTTGGACCTTGTCCCGTGAATGATGGGTTCCAATATGATGTATAACCACCACATACCACCCTGGATGTTCAATATCTGGCGCCTTTCATCACGGTTACTATGGGCGATGTGTATTTTTCAATATTTGTATGCCGGGTTTTTAATCCCATTGAAAATTCACAGCTAGTGGGGATGTGGGATTGAAACCGAAGTCATTCCAATGCCATTTCCACGACCTCTCTTCAATACGTGCTAATGGTTAGCCAGATTATTTCCAACACAACGACATGGATGCTCCCAAAGAGAGTTGAAGGAGGAGACCTCCAGGGGGGAAATGTAGATCAATATTTGTCGACCGGGCTAATACTAGTTCGGAGAACCCAGTGGCTTATGCCAAGACGACTTAGAGGATTGCCTTGCATTTCTTCCAGGAAGGAACAAATACGCTCATGGGCTCAGCAGAGGAATGGCAAACATAGAACTCGATTTTATGAAATGGCTGGTCGCACATATGCTTCGCATGCTATATGTAAGTTCAAAAAAATAGCAATTGCTAATTATGGTCAGGAAATGCAATGCGATTTCATACTGATGAATGTCAGGATCAGGTGACTTGATCAGTTGCAAATCATAAACTACTGATCGATTTAATGGTATGCCAAATTGTACACACTGTATATTGCATGCTATCATGAAGTGCAAATGGTAGTTGCTAATCATGCCAAGCAAATGCATGACATAATTTCACATAGATAAATGTCAGGATTAGGTGACTTCATCAGTTGCATGGTACCAAATTGACAGGTATGACTGACCAAAAATTGTTCATGCAGAACCTGTACTTGACATTTATTATTACATTTTATGTCAATTCTTTGAAAATTGGTACTTTCCATGAGTATATTTCCAAAAATGACAGCAATTATGAAAAGCAACTCTATCCATAGCTTTGCAATGTCTTCCTGGATCATGCATTAAATTTTTAAAAAGTTCTTGCATTTTTGCATAATGCCAGTTTTGAGAATCCTAGCTTATCTGATGCAGGTGCATAGCTAATCTAGCTTACATAAATACAATAAATCTATAAGTTGCCAGTTAGTAATGATTAAGGTAAAAATTGAGGGCCAGAATGGCAGTTATATATCACATAATGCATTAGACAAAAATAGGATATATGATTTTTCAGATGAAAAATTGGTCATAAGCTCACAACAGTTACCTTTGTAGTATACATAAGTGAATTTATGCATTATACCCAAACGCACGGTCATTATAAACCATACATGCAAGCTAAGGAGAGTCATTACTAATCAAATTATATTCTAATCATCACACGACAGCTTGAACCTAACTTTCAGTGGCTTTTCCACAAAAAATGCATCCTTGATTGAAAATTCACAATATTTGAAGCTTACTGTACCAAAACACTGCATTGCACATTACGCAATAAAAAAAGAAGAAAATAAATTCACAACGACTTCCAGACAGCCTTGGTTTTTTTGCACTCTAGAGATTCTCCCCATTCAAAATCCATTTTTGGTCACAAAAAGATGTCAGTTCGAAAATTGCCAGGACAGACGGGATCAATATTTCTCAGTATACACAGGCGGTGGGCTATGACCGTTTCCCGTAGCACCGCCCGAAGATGGAGGTTGGATAATAACGATCGGTTGACGTTCCACGCGTGTCCCCGGTTCCACGCCTCCCACCGTGTACCTGGCACCGGTGTGTTCGTGATCGAAATGATCCTTCTTCTCCAACAAGTATCTGTAGCAATTCCTGACCACGATGTAAAACCAATAATTCAAACCCATACAAGCCAAGCAGAAAACGATACCCGCACCGGCCACGATCTTGGCCACAAGTCGAGTAGTTTCGGGCATATTATCATAACCCACAGCTTGTAATTGTTCTTTGATGTAAATATTCAACGCCGTCGAATCCACGGATAAGGCCACGATGAAGAAGATCACAGATAATCCGCACGTGACTATGCTGGTGATCAATAGCACTAATTGGGGGATCAAGAATTTCGGTCTACATTTGAATACGCCCCAGAATAAACTGATCACGGAGAATATGCTGACCGTGAATAAGATGGCCGATAGCAACGAGGGGATCGTGTCTTGAAAATGTGGATCGTAGGGCCTTTGAATTGTGTCACCGTATTTATCGTATTCGGTGATCATTTTCGGATGAGCTTTATCGTACAGCGTGACCGTGGCTCGAGTGAATCGCATGAAACTCATCAAAATACCGATGGCGTGAACGAGGCCGATGATCAAAGCGCCCGTACGGACTCGCATGCATTGACAACAGCAACGGTATTTCGGATCGTCTTCCAGGAATTGGTGACTCATTCTCGAAGATTGTCGGGCTAGGTTCAAGCGAGCACAACAGAGTTCTAGGTTCAATCGAGAATTCAAAAGCCAATTGCCAATGAAGGACTGAAGAATCAGGAATCGATCGATAAAAATTGATCAGCTATGTGATCAAGCCTGAAATGCATTCGAAACGAGTATACGGCAGCTGTATAAAGTATGGCATGACTAGGGACCATCTCAAAACGATAACTATCCTTTGATCGAAGGTATTACAGAATAGGGATCATCTCATAATCGGCTTCGAAAAAGCACTGACCCTTCGTTTTTGTCCTGAAGCCGTTTCGAAAATTCAGAATTAGCTACCAAAAGTTTGAATAACCCTCAAAAAGTATACCTTCAGATAATCTGCTAATTCTGGCAGGGATCTAAACTCAGCATAGGGACCGTCTCAAAAGTTTTGATTCTCAAAATCTCTGAATCATATCAGGTCATAAATCAGATACATGACCAATCAAAAATTGCGATCACAATCTACACAGGGACCATTTCACAAATCCATCCTATTGGTTCTGATTCAGGGACCAGCTCCTAATGAGAAAACAACCTCATAGCCTAACATTTTTCTAGCCAACCTTATCCCAACTAAAAATAGGCCTACTAGCAGAAACATTTCTTCTAAACTTGGCCTATATTTTATGAGAAAAACATCTGTCCAATTCCCCAGTGGCCTTAATCGATTTTTACAACACCCACTCTATACCTCAATCTTCAACTATCCAGACCCTCCCGCAAAGCAAACACTTTTCTTCTTACTCGGCAAAACATCTTTCAAAATAGCTGAAGAAAAAATGATCAACTAAATGTCAATAAATGGAGGGCATGAAGCGAATTTCGTAAAACTATTCGACCAACATGGCCTTCAGTAAGAAATTGAGGATAGAGAAAAATGATGGGGTGGAATGAATCAACTTGTATACACAACTCCCCCCTTTCCACACACGACTAGTACTAGTACTAGGCAGCCAGCTGGCAAGGCAGAGGCAGCCCAAGTGTGCTGACATACCGAATCAATACTAGTCCAAGTTCAATGGCTTTGAAACTAGACTCTGACGCGTACACAAGGGCTGCTTCGAAAAGCAAATTTCCAACTATCCAGCCCACCTGTGGCCTTCTTGGCTAAAGCGACACTGGTGACCTTTCGAAAAGATGCCAAGCGAAAATCTTGAAAATTATATTCTCGCATGGATAGAGTGATAATATGAAATTAGTGAAAAAATTTGAATAATCATGAGTAAATATTGCCTTACACCCGTCGCTTAGAATGCGATATTAGTAAAAACGTGCCTCGAATAGTATGATCATTTCAAAAGTCCTCGAAATATCTAAGCTTCGGCCACTTCCTTATAGGCGGGTGGTTGAAATTCGCGCGGTTCGCCTTCTTTGACCACTTCGCCATACGCGGGCGGCGTATCTTTCATTTGCCCGATCGATTGCTCGATCGATCGCTCATCCAACATGGGTTGACATCCATTGGCGTAGCAATGCGCCACTCCCATCTGGCGGAATCGGCATTTATCTCGCAAATAGGTGTAAAAACCACGCAACGTATAGAAGAACCAGAATTCCATCAACGCTCCGAAAAAGAGACCGCACGCCAATGCGGTCAATACGAACGGCATCATTTGACGGATCTGATCCACGTCGCCCGCGGTCACTTCCGTACCTTGTTCGCGTAAACGTTGTACGACCATTTGTACCAGCGATTCGGCGCCGAAACACGCTCCCACCACCACCAATAGACCGGCGATCAGCTCCAAACACACGCACACCAGCATCAACGCCATTTCGGGCAAGACCAATTTCGCACGCTCCTTGCGCAACGCGTAGATCAAACACGACACGGCCACGGATTCCATCAATAAGTAGACTATGGTCGATGCCAATCGAACGGCCGGCATATTGGCGTTGGCCATCGGAGCCAACGTAGTGACAGCGATCGCATTCTCCTCCTCCAATTTCCACGGATCCATCCTAGTGATTTTGGTTTTGGGACCCAAATCGGTGTTGGTATTCATGAAATGCGGACCGGTGAATAATTCCAAGATGGCCACGAATAGACCCAACGTTTTCAAGGCGGCGATCACAGCCGCTCCCGTACGTACGGACATACATCCGCAACAGCATTTGTATTTCGGCTGACTTTCGTCGAAAATCACCGATATTCTCCTATTATTCGGTTCGCCCATTTTTCGTATGCAGAAAAATATAGAAGGAAAGGGTGATTCTAAGTCCACTCCGCCGAATGGATGTAGAACATGTAGAATACGTGTATGGAGTCTGAAACGACACCAGCCGAGAGTCTTCCACACTCGTGACGTTTATTGATTTTAGGGGGTAGATGATAGAACTGCCACGGCTGTTTCGAAAAGTGCCTAGTAAACTTCCAATATGTACAGCCAGAGCGAGGAGAGTTTTTGCCAATGCCTGCCTAGGCCTAGAGTGCAATATCCACCTTTTTCTACCCCCTTCCCTTCCCAAAGGGGGGGGCCCAAAACCCCTTCCCTTCCAAAAGGGGGGGCCCAAAACGCGTGACTGATGTGAAAGGGAGATGGAATGATGAAAAATAGACGTCATAGACGAAAATCCTGGTTTCGATGAACGGGCACTTTCGAATTCAGCTGAATCATCATAAGAGGAGTTGAAATTACAGGGTGTTTCTAAAGTAACGCAGGGTGTTTGGGATTGAATATTTCCATAACCAAACATCAGAATTTCATGATAT
>JAQIWJ010001334.1:0-11848 GCA_034695185.1 Discolaimus major
TTTAAAAAAAGACAAGTTTTGCTAAACTTTGCAAAAAAATTTGCAACACCAGGATTCGAACTGGGGACTATGCGCTTCACAGACACACGCTCTTAACCATTGCACCACTGGGGCGATAACGCCTGAAAATGTTGCGAGGGTAACTTATATTCACGCTTCCTGTAGAAAATTTTCAAAATCGATTTCCCGATCGGAATCGCAAATGTGGCCAAAATAAAGGTTGGCATCGATTTCGCAAGGGTTGAATCTATATTTCCTGGAAGTTTGGCTGCGATAGCAAAATGACACTTGGATAGCTTCCCTTGTGAGTACGGAATAATTCGTTGACACTTTGGAATCGTGTAATTTCCGCTTCTCCTTCAAATATTCATCTTCGATTCGATTATTCATTTTGAATGCATCAAAGGCCTCGTGTACGATCGTTTTCACAGGATAATCATTGATTATTCCACGAATGGCGGACAGAGTGTCTAAGACTGAGCCTTTGAAGTTTATGTGGAAGCGCGAGGTTTGATGACTCAATCTTAGACTCGGTTTTCGAAGTCGATGTGGGATGCTCTTTCCCTTCTGAACGCTGAATGATGAACAAGACTTTCCTATTCGTACTTGTACACACATTGAATATTCACATAGAAACACGAACTTATATAAGCAGAGAATGACGCAGAAACTAGGCCGGAAACCTGACTCATCCCTAGAATCATCAGCTAAGTTTAGATTGTTTGGGTTATCTTCAAAGGTTAGTTTACCTTACTCCTGGCTTACTCATGGGAAATAGAAATTCTAGACTTTCATAAACATGATGAATTTAACCTGTGACTAATCTAATCAACTCGCAGTTCGCGACACAGAGTTTGTTTATCTTGACGAAATTTTTCCACAATTCCTTGAATGATTAAATACAAAGTCGTCGTAGATAGGAAAAAGAAAAATGCCAGACCGAATTTCGAATAAATTATCGTCCGCATTTTGTTCAGTATTCGACAAAATGGATAGACAGAATCTGCACTGGTGTTCTCAATTGCTGACTCCAGAATAGGAGTCGGCTCCAGTAAATGCTGGAGGATAGGCGGACAAACTCCAGAGAGAGAATATGGCCACTGAAGTATAGGTGAACACAGTGAACTGGTTTTTAGATTCATTTTGAGGAAGAGCCAAGCGACATACATATATGATCCTATTCAGTTTATTCCGCGTGCGAGATTGGATTGATTGTTTTACTTTATATCGAGAGCATATTGGCCTCTTATTAGAATGGTCAGACTCCTAAAATTGCCTAGACGCAATTACAGTTGCGCAATTTTAATCCGAGTAGTGCACAGGTGTTTTTATTCTCTAGATATGCGGTATTGTGTAAGTATTGCTGGCAGTATTATGTTCAAAGTGAGCAGAACTGCTTCAGGTGCAAATGACTATCACAATCAATAGACGTTTGCTGAAACAGATTAAGAGCCAACGCTGAGCACACGGGCGAACTTTGGCATATTCATGTGCTGAATCAGCTATGGTGTGCGATAAATTTCGATCAACCAATGCAGCATCTGGCTGCACGCAGATGTTTTTATGCTCTCAAATTCTCAACTGCCTGCACTAATCAACCCTGCAAAATGGCAGTCATGTACTGGCAGAACTTGATTACTGCGTCTGTGCTTTTGATTTTGATACTGATTATAAATTCTAAAGCTGAAAATTCGTCGGATAGTACTGTCCTCACCACAACCACGACTGAGTTCGTCACAGAGGCAACGACTGAAGTGACTACAGAGCTTGCAACAGCCACGGAATCCACATTGGCAAAATCCTCAACAGATGGCGGTCTGAAACGTCGACCCAAATCCACACCTGTATGCACGACAGTGAATTCCGCAGATATGGCTGCAGTGGCTCAGAAGAGTGATGTGATTTTAATACTGATTATGGGCATTTTGTTCAGAGCCATACGAAGTGAAAGCAGGACTGTGCAAGTGGTCAGATGAGGATCAGCCGATCTCTTATGATCGTATACCCTGGATCGATCAATCTGATTCATAAATAGCGTATAGATTTGATTTCATTTATGCCTGTACCTGGAGCTGTCGTATTGCATATAAGTTCATGATTGATGCAATTTTCTTTTGCCCAACCCACATTACTGTATGACACCACTGCACCTCACGTCAGCATCACTCATATCATACCTGATCAGATTTCCAATCTTTCGGCAAACTCTCTTTCGGCATAGCGATAGTGATTTGTCTCTCAATCCCGCATTCACCATTGCCACGTTGTATTTTGAGAAGACCATTATCACCCCAGTTTGTGTTCCACGAATTCACTCCCACCCAACCAATACTTGACACCATTCTCCACACCCCATCCGATCAATTTGACAAGATGGCCACCCTCGGATTCCCCAGCCACATGCTTGTAAATGCCTAGAAGATAGGATCGGGAAATCCAAGTGGGGATTAGAGGCCGAATGAGAGCATACCTCCACCTTAACACATCAAATCCTGAAAAACTTCAATGAATGCTGCCACCACTGGTCCATAAAGATAAATCTCTTTCATCAATTCTTCTTCACTCATACTGAACTCAGTGAATCCATATCCGCCTAAAATTCGCGTTTTCATTCATGCGCTTACCAAATGTATCAATTATTACCATTAAGATTTTTCATCTTGTTTCAATGCCGTCGTGCCAGTGTCGCATTTTTCACCGCATTCCGCTTTCTCTGCTTGGATTTTCCATGTTTCTTCTCGATCTGGAATGAATGATTGACATTCCTCAGGAATCAAGCCTTCGTGGATCCATTCTTTCACGTTATTATCAGCGATCCCAACGTTGCACCTAAAAATGATATTGAGAAAAGTCATAGGCAAGATGCCGATACATACTTATATTTGCATGAAACTTTTTTCGCAGAGTACAATTTCTGCTTTATACCTTCAGGCTTGTACATGCATAATCGATCGTTGATCATGGAAAAATATAAAGTTCAAATATAACCAATTCTAGGTGCATAAAGATTAGTTACATAAAATCTCTTGAACGTGGGACTAAAACGCACAGTCAAAGTCAGTCATGTCTACTGGTAATCAAGGTATCTTTAAATTCAATATGGTGCGCTTGGTTTTGGTCCTGGTGATTTTGAGCTTTCAGCTTGTTGTTGTTCAGAGCATGATAAACTCTGTCACCTCCATGAATCTACCTGGCGTTAAAGATAGTAAGCGGAATCATTCCTTCAGTTGCATTTATTTCCATTTCACAGTTTTGACGCAAATCAGTCATGCATCTAAAATAACTACAGGAGGTATATCAGACTGATTTTAGCCAGTATGGTCTAAGTCTATTGTGCCAGCAGAGATGGGAAATGGCAATGGCTGAAAGTATACGATTACTGTTTATATCTACAGTAAACAACCATCCACAGTTTCCAATCTGCCTTTTTTACCTGCATATTTGTAATCAGCTTGAATCATCGAAAAATTTTCAAATCAGCCAGATCATGATTATTACAGGCAAATTTCAGCCCTAAGAACCATTTCAGGAGGTTGCTGGCGATTATGCGAAACCAGCGAATGGTCGATGGATGCACCTGGAATGTTCAGACAACGGTCGCAAAGATTTCGCGTATCTTCTGGAAGAAAATCAATACAATCACTTTTTGCAACTTTGCCAAAATCAAGGCTATGATTACGCACAACCAGGTGTTGAGCATTACAATCAATGGCACCCATTCGCGTTGGAAAGAAAGAACGAAGATCATGAGTGGTTCTATATCACTCCGAGCACGAAGAGAGCCAAAACAACTGATAGGAATATTGGCAAAATATTCGTGACTAGCAATTCTGATAAACCATTCCCAGTGGGTGAACCTGGTGCATGCTTGTAAGCTATAGTCGCAAGCTACAGTAGAAAGTGATGTGATAAATGTGTGCGAGGCGAACCGTTTTGGTACATTTTAGCTGATATGATCAAAAAATAGCAGGTTCAAAGCACTGAATTACGCCATTGCCTTTTCTGATAATCCTTGGTGGAATGCAATATTTCTGCCTCAGTTGCTTCATGGCGAAACCTGTGAATTTTGCAATGCACGCAAGACATTGTAGTTCTCCAGATATTTATTTTCTTATCGAATCCCAATCGAGTAATCGAAACTTTGATAAACAGCTTCAGTAACACTACATCATGATCATTTTATCACAACTGACAATGTACCATCAGTTGAGTATTTGCTGACACCTACCTACCTATATTTGATTGGCTGCCAATAAAATGGAATTTATAGCTAACGTTTCAAAGCAAGCTTTTAATAAATACTCATAACTAATTCATTGCTTTGCACTGTTGAGATTTTACTTTCAAAACAGATTGGCTTGAAATTGACATGCACGAAGTGAAGCAGACATTTAGCATAAATGCTATTTGTTCAGTGCTGATTTTCCTTTCACAATTTTTATGCTTGAAGGCATCAACTGTCAACCGTTTTCAGAGGAAAATTTCTTAAACGATGACAACCGCCATCCTTCCTGTGATCAGTTTTTACACGTGCATAATATTCGCACATGCACAACAGTTCAAAACTGATAAGATATCTGTATCATGGACAATCGAGCAGCCTGATGCCATTGTATTCGATGTTCAAGCTCGAACTCTTGGATGGGTGGGAATTGGATTTTCACTCATGCCATCCATGGATGGTGCTGATGTGGTTGTTGGAGGCGTCAAAAATGGACAACCTTATTTATATGTGAGTACTGCACAAGTTCACTGGCGTGTTTTTGTACAGTGATCACCGCTTCCACTCTAGGATCGCCACGCCACCGAGAAGGACTTCCCTCTAGATAAGGAGCAAAATTATGAGCTCATTAGTGGCAATGAAAATTCAACTCATACCATGCTCAAATTTCGTCGCAAGGTGGATACTGGAGATAAGAATGATTTCAAATTCAATGTAAGGATACTTTGAAATTGGCGCCTGTTTGAGATGTATTCTACAGAAAGGGGCCGACATTCAAATTTGACATTATCGAAATCACTTCTAGGACAAACCGTTCTACATACTTTGGGCTCTGAATCCGAATGACGCAGTTGACATCGCCAATATCCCAACAACCAACAGTACTCACGGAGCATCGCGGAAACCCATGACTGTCCACATCTTTCATTATCACATTAATCTGGATCATGGCGGATTGTATCAGCTATTCTGGAAATTCGATAATGACACCATCACATTTCAATACCATGCTACGACCAGAGGTTGGGCATCGCTTGGATTCTCACCCAATGGAGGGATGGCCGGTGCGGATATGGTGGTGATTTGGATGGATCAATCTGGACAAGCTCAGATATCTGTAAGGATTAGCCATGTTGGTGGATTAGGATGTAAATCGGTGTCTTTAGGATCGCCATTCCTCCCACAACGGATATCCACCAGAAGATGCTCATCAAGATTACATGTTACTCGATTGCGTAATGAACGAGACTCATCTGATTGCAACATTCTGGCGAAAGCGAATTACTTGTGATTCACAAGATTGGCCTTTGCATGTAGGTTCATACAGTCCAATAGGGATACTGTATATGCAATTTTTTGATTCAGGCAAGCGACACGACTCGCATCATTTATGCCTCACACGATTCATTGCCTCGAAGCAAGGACGATTTTAAAAAGCACAGCGTTCGTGGAACTAAAAGCGTACATTTGTTTGGTAAGCCATTGGAAGGGGAAGATGGAGTCCCTCCGGAACCAGGTGCAAAACCGATATTGCTGAATGTGACAAATGTGAGTACGGTTTGGTGTAATGAATTTGGGCTTGGATAAAGTCAGGTCCTGTTGTGGTAAACCCAATCAGGATCGTCTGGCGATCCAAGGATCATCATGGTCAGTGTGCACAACACTGGCTGGGTCAGTACATCAGGTGGACAGATCAATAGAATGCCCATGGTCATTAGTTCTGCCTGTTTATGGACTAATTCTTCTGTCATCGCACCACCCATACCCAACATTCTCCATCATCACCAAGATTATATCCCTCAGTACCTTTCCTTCCAGGCTCAAGTCTCAGGAGACAAAGACACAACATGGTGGTGCGAAATAGTGAAAGTGCCAAAAGCGTCCAAACGAGTTCACATAATAAAAGTAAAAATGCATAATAATAGCTTTAGCCAAGTAATAATTATGACTTCAGACGGAAGCAGTTATTGAACCTCAGAATTCGGATATAGTTCACCACATACTCGTTTTTGTATGCTCTAAAGACCTGAGCCAATACGTTGGAAAACGCATCAGTTGTTTCGACATGGAATTCAATCATTGCAAAATGCAAGCCTTGGCTGGATGGGCTGTTGGGTCTTCAGTAAGGCTATTTCGCCAACAAATGATAAAACGATAAGATTTCTTTAGAGCAAAACATCTGCGCCGGACAAGGGTCAACCATTTTACGTAGATGAAGGCGATATTTATATCCTAATGGAAATTCATTACGATAATCCTCAACTGAAAAAGGGTACAGAAAATAACTGTGGACGTTTAGGCTCCTAATTTTGGAAGTATTCATTCAGGCAGAGTAGACAGCTCAGGATTGAGACTGTGGACAACAGAACGGTTACGGCCAATAGAAACCGGCTGCATGACACTGGGAATTCTAGTGAACGCTGATCAACAAGTTATTCCGCCTGGCGTAGACGAATTCACAAATTATGCCATTTGTAACGCTCCATGCACTGATACCGGTTTTTCAAAGGAAGGCGTGAAAGTCATCAGCTTTTTTCTACACGCACATTTGGCAGGTATACTGTATTTTAAGTTTTAATCTGGCATAATTCGATACATTGCGCAATGTATCTCAGCTCGCAAAATTCGTATACGTCATTTTCGAAATGGGAAACAACTGCCGAATATTGCGGCTGATGAGCATTTCGATTTTAATTATCAAGTATGCATAACAAAACATGACGCTAGTCTTCCCATGCACTGATCGTTTCAGAGCTTCAGGAAACTGTCAGAACCAATCACAGTTTTACCAGTAAGTGACCGTTTTGTAGCTTACTGTACAGGTTATTAGCGGATACAGTAATCCATTCTATTCTCAGGGCGACGATTTAGTGTTGGAATGCGTATACGATACTGTAAATCGGAATACAACAACATTCGGTGGCCATGAAACACGTGATGAAATGTGCGTGGCATACATGGAATACTATCCAACCACGTACCGCGGGTTCCTGTGCGTCAGTGTCACGAATAAGAGGCAATTATTCACGAAATATGGCATAAATTTTGCTCCTCCTCTGAAGTAATTTCAAGATGCTTTGGAAAATTCGTTTTTCCTAACAAGATTACCCATATGCAGTGCGATGTTAGTCGACGAATATGTGACAATGCCGGATGGCGAATACAAGCCATTGCGCAAGTATCTGCTTGAAGATCATAAATTCAATTGGACACAAGAAACGATTAAAGAATTCCAACAGGAGACTCGCACAGTGAATTATACTGTGCTTTGCGCAAGAATAAGCAAAAATCAGACCATTGATGTGAGCATAAATGTTTATTTGATCCGTGAGACCCTAGACCACGCCCAACTTGTGGTCATTGGGCCAAGGAAATACATTTGTAGGAAAACAATGCTGCGACGCAGATGGATCTGTATCAACAAAACGGATACCCTTTAGTAAAAGAGCCATTTATCGTCCAGGATATCTGTGATAAGGCGGGAAAAGGCAATCAGAATCCAGTTGGTCGTCCAAGTAAGGCTGGTACAAAGGAATTTTCGTCCGTTCTATGTGCAACGATTAGTGCAGCTATGATTTTTGTCTTGAAATATTAGATCATACCAAGGCTATGGATATCTGAAAAAGTGTCGTTTGTTTATTTATATGCAAATGAACCTAGATTTGCTTCGAATATATTGCATTTTGTGGTATGGATGCTAGAGACGCTCAATCTAAAGCTTCCCAACTGTATTCAGCAGTGTTTATTATTTTATACATTACAGGCATCGAATATGAATCTGCAAACTGATAATGGATGATGTCTTGCTTGGTGATCTATCAAAAAAACTTGCTAGAATGTGGTCTAATGAGTAATATACATTTAGAGCAACAGGATATCAGCTTAGGCTTGCGTTTTGCATGCAATATGGGTGAATCATCACTGGTAAATATTTGTAAATCTTGATCTCACAGTTCGATTTGTAGGGCTGATATCGGGAACGCCTAAATCAAACATTAAGCTTTGATCGATGAATTTGATTTCAATACTTTTTTGCAAAATATCATACGAAGCAGACTGAAGAAAGATCTGATTGCTGGCTAAGGTCTAGTTATACGAGGGCATGAATTATGGATGCAGAACATTATTCAACCAGTAGTAAATAGCTGCACATCTGCGGCTGTGGAATTAATAAATCCTAATTCAGACATCAAATATTGTCTAACAATACAGCAATCTGTCCACATCAATGGTAAAATCAGCCATGCGGTACCATCTGTGTGCTTTTTCATGGCATGTTTTCCTACTCCATCTAATCCAAGGTGTCCAGACTAGTGGATCAAATACCACTGGACCCTTGTCCAAGGTGGATTTATTGTTTCCTGATGATGCAATTACAACCGCCATCGAAATGTCCGTAAGTGTGCTAAATTTCATCCGTCATAAATCGTGTAGGAGATGGACTATTTTGCTAACTGCCGGGCATGGAATACTGAAAAATTCAGACTGCAAGTTTTCAGGAATTGATAACCACATGGTTGACAGACCAGTCCATTCCATTGCCACGATCCACATTCACAAAGTATGATTGCATAAAAGATATCGAATTCAGCAGAGACATGTGGCGATCATTGCATGACTGCCAAAGTAATATCACATGCACTCGAAGTCATCATTGGATCAAAAACGGTATGCTAGACTCCATTTCTGCTAAATCATGCAAGAGCTGGTTACAGTTCTGGCAGCCCAAGGCCGCCAACCACCTGGAACTACTCGCTTTTGGCTTGGTTCTTATTACGATTGTATATCAGCAATCTCCAATCGATCAGACTCAAAACTGATCAATGGTCAATATTGCAAAGCATCCATCAAAGGTTCCATGGAAATTATATTGGGCATTTGCATACCGAAATCATGTTCTATCCACGATTTGAATGCTACATGTAAGCCTATTCAAAACATTATTTTCAATGCTATAATCTTTAAATTTCAGTGGTGAATTTTACTTCGACAAGCAAAGTAAAATTATCATGTATTGGAGAGCCAAATTTGATAAAAGATGTGGTGGCGATGGTCGCCATGTAAGTATGATATTTGAATGGGTGATCAAAAATACAATATTACCTTTCAGATGTTTCTTCAGTGTCTTGGGGCTGACCTGCATTTGTGCAACTATATTTGATGCATTACTGAATTGCAATCCAGCAAGAAGTGATCATTGCACACGATCAGGTGTATTGCGATCACGACTGATCAATGTCCTCATTTCATTCTCATTTCTCAAAAACTGCTCCAAATTATTCTCAACATCAAGAAATCCATTGGAAATTCCATGTTTGCACGGAATCAGAGCAATATCAGCATTTCTCATTATTTGGCATCACGCATGTTTGATTGCTCAATATGGTTAAGCAGTGCTTTTTCCATTTCAATCATTGGTGCTGGATATTGATATATTTAGAAAATGGGAATTATATTTGGTTGGACAATCCGAGCCATCTGATGGCCTCGTCAAGTTGGGTAAAGGCTACTGTTGGCATGGGAAATTATGCGGTGGATACATTTTTCTTACTGTCGTATGCGTTCATGATTATGGTCAGAAAAGTAGATATATGTAAAGGTGTATTTGTAGGGGCTATTTGCTATCATTATCCTGCTTCAAATCTGAGACACACTCCAAATCATATAATTACTTGCTGACAGCCTCACATTGGATCAAAATGTGGATTATGCGTTACATCAGGCACGATTTTCAACTTATTTAATTTACCAATGCTTTCATAGCATTGAAGTGTAGGCTGACCCCATCATACGCAGTTATCCTTTGGTTCTGGAGAGATATATATCATTATATCGGAGCCGGTCCTTTATGGCCAGATGAGAAGAAAATTTGTACGAATAATTGGTGGCAGAATCTTCTGTACATCAATACCTTCATGATGGGTGTTAACGATCAAGATACAACTCAAACGGTATAAAACTTACAAGTATCATTTCACATGCACTGAACTACCATTTTTTAGTGCATGGGCTGGACATGGTATTTGGCCACTGATTATCAATTCCATCTTTTATCGCCCATTATCATCATTCCGTTTGCTTTGTAATTGCGATATGCAACATGATCGTTCTTATCAGTTGCCATCTTAGGTCTCCACGAATTGCGTATGGATTTGCAGCAACTATAATCACTGCACTGATTATAATGCGTGGATCTATATTTGGCATTTACAACCTTAGCCCAAATGTTCTTCCATTTTTGCCTGACAGGTATGTCATATGATTGATTGATTGATATTCGAGCAAAATATGCTACTTTAGTTATGATTGGAATATTATGGGCTTTATTTTGTACGGCTATGCAAGGAGTGCTTTTGTGATTGGATTGGGATTGGGTTATTACCATGGAACAGCAGAATGGAGGATCAATGAGGAACAAGATCCTGGAAAATCAGGCCAATTGCGCAAAGTAGGCACATTACAATAATTGCATCGTGCAATTTGACATTATTTGCACAGGATTTCATCAAACTCTGCCCAGTCAGTAGAGTTAGTGATAAGAATTATCTTTGAGATTATGCACGCAATCATCTGGATATTGACACCAGTCCTCCTTTTGGCCATTATATATTTACCGTATGGCATCGGTCATTTACCTCCGTGGGCTAATGGTATATTTTCTGGCTCAAGCAGAACAATTTGGGCCTGCATCGTTGCATGGATTATTCATGAATGTATTGCTGATAACGACAGTATGCTGTGCAAAATCACTATCATGAAACCTGATCATCCTCATTTTCAGCGATGGTGAATAATTTTCTATCATTGCCATTTTGGTATCCATTCAGTCGATTATCGTACATCATGTACCTGATTCACATAATGGTTTATGATTTCATCGCTCATAGTGCTGATAGACCACAACATTACGAATCATTTTTCACTTTTGTAAGTCTTTCTCGGTGCAGCATCATAGAAAACGCTGGTGAAATTATAGCGCAATCCGATTTCAGGTCTCCATATTCACAATATGCGCAGTTATATCGGTTGCGATATCGAGTATTGTGATGATGGCTGTGGAACTACCTGTCCAAGAGCTGATATTGAAGCCTTTGAAGATAATGCTGACAACGGCTAGTGTCCAGAATAAAGCGGCCAAAACCATGACCGTTGAAGAGATCACAAACTTTTGATGATGTGACTGGTGGTTTGAATACATTATGTTTTGTTATCATTTCCTATGGAGCCAGCATCGTTCTCTCCACTGCAGAATTCAAGTGATATCATGGGTTGTATTGAGTTCATAGTCCACTTCCATTGAATTCATTTGCGGTCTTGTATGAATATGAATGACACTGATAAGCGTGACATTGAATCAGGGAACACGTCATATTTTGGAAAATCCATGTAAAAAGCGGTCAGATAACCGCTCAAAAGACAAGACAGACGACTGCGCAATCGGCCCCCCCCGGCGTCTGGCAGACTGGCCAGTCCCTACTATTTGCCAGACGCGACAGCCGACTGGCGGCGGCCGATTGCGCAGTCGTCTGTCTTGTCTTTTGAGCGGTTATCTGACCGCTTTTTACATGGATTTCAAACATTTTTCAAATGACATGCTCTACTGCATTGATTTTATTCATAGGAGTA
>JAQIWJ010001335.1:0-11842 GCA_034695185.1 Discolaimus major
ATCATTGGATTTGCTTCACGTTTCTCTTTGATCGGTGGATCGACCGGATGAATCATTGGATTTGCTTCACGTTTCTCTTTGATCGGTGGATCGACCGGATGAATCATTGGATTTGCTTCACGTTTCTCCTTAATCGGTGGATCAACTGGATGGATCATGGGATTTGCTTCGCGTTTCTCCTTAATCGGTGGATCAACCGGATGGATCATGGGATTTGCCTCTCGTTTTTCGATTTCTAAAAATAATCGTACTTAGATTATTGCAGTGAATAAAAGATGGGATAGAGATAATGCATGATTGAGTGAGGGTTCTGAAGGTGCAAACTAAAATGATAAGCTTACCAGGACAATCATTCTTAACGCATGGATCAAACGATGGGGGAAATTGACGTTTCTGTGGAATGTGATCATCACCATCCACTCTGTATGGAGGCATTTGAATTTCTTCTTCACGCTTGTCAAGACGATTGTACACGATTGGCGCATCAACCGGATGTATCATGGGGTTTGCCTCGCGTTTTTGCAATGGCTTTCCACCATTCATTCCAAGTTGAGGCATTGGTTGAGCAATTGGCGATGCCATGACCATCGCCAAAAATGGGAGCACGAATGCACAAATCAGGATAGATTTCATCTTCAACTTTCGCAAGACCTTGATGTGGAGATGAAGGAGGACAATCTGAATAACGTTTATGTTGAGATTTCCGATTTTATAGCCTAGTGGATAGTTAAGAATAATCTTGGTTAGAGCAATAATAGAATGTAATGTAGTCCCATTGCTTTGCACAGCTGCATGTTGATATTACTGGAAAGGATAGAAAATTATGCTAGGGTAAAGTTTGATCGGGGGAATTTCTGATATTACACAGCAGATCCCAAATATTTCAGCGGCACAAGCGGTGCTTTGTCCAGAGTTACCTGGCCAGCCTTGGTCAACTCATGAGGACACCGATGATAAATGAACTTACATTATGAACTACAGCATATCATCATGCAAATTCATCTCATGCAAAGGTTTATTGGTGCTTGAAATGGATAGTCATAACAGCTCCATCAGAAGCATTATCTCAGCAATATCATTGACATGAATCATTATCAGCTTTCACTTATCACCACCCTATGCATCAACGCAGCACAAATGCGGTTCTTTATCTTCACGGCATTCGCCTGAAAAATAGAGTCTCTGTCTTTCTGGAAATAGAAATCCATTCATCAATTACATTTGCGACCAGGACAGCAGTGGGCGTCGCTATAGCAAACCACTTTTTTATCATCGCATCTGCAAAATGCACAAATGGTCATTCGGTCAATTAAGTCAGTAACCAGCTAATGCTCACTCTCTTTTCACAACTTGCGACAGAAAATCTTTGTCAATATCGTGAGCTGAAACAGGAGAATATTCATCTGCCTGATTGGAAGTGAATGATCGCTTACTTTCACCAGCAAAAAATGGAGACAAATTGCCAGGATCTAATGGAACAAGTGGACTTGCATAGCTAAAATCCGAAGGCATTATTGCCAGAGCAATCAGCAGGATGTAAACGAGGGATTTCATGTTGAAGATGTGAATAGAAAATGCAGTAGATGGATGTCAGACAGCGACTGTATCGGAAGGCAAGGATTCCAGCTAATACATAGATCTGTCATCGATCTGGTTTGTACAGCTGAAGTCAAACATGGGCGCCGCCACTCCCTGTATTCTGCATTATTGATACAAGAGAAGGCTACAAGCAACATAGACCATGGCCGTGATGAAGACGCAGCTTCCATTTGCACTAAAGGCGGCTAACAGTATGCAGCATGAAAATATTGGACAAAAAGAAATGACTTTCGAAACGCATTTCATCATGCGCAACCGATCACATAGCACCATGATCCCATGCTCTTATAGTTACTAATCCCACAATTTAGGTTAGGGAATGGTCCCTATTTATAAGCTGGCTAGTGATTATCATGAACCTCTAATACTCTCCAAAACTGGTTTCCCCTGGCGGCTAATCCCCGATCAAGCGTGCTGCCAGAATGATTATCTTCTGGCTACTAACATCATTGACGTCATCAAACCTTGGAATATCAAGCGGTGCCAATATCGGTCTTATCAAATTTATAAAACGTACACCGAGATCAAATTTGAGGCCTATTTTCTGTACAGATTGACTTCCATTCGGTAACCATGGTATACCAGTCCCATGTGCCATCCGTTTCCTCACTTTGCCCTGGTAACGAGGATAGAGCACCGACAGACCACACTAACATTGAGTTAAACATTAGCAACGAGAAGCTTCAAGTATTGTTCCCCTGTTAGAATAACTGGCTCAGAGTATACGGTACCCGTTGAAATTTTTCCAACAATATGGGCTGGTTAGATAATTTGGACAATGATCTGAACGATGATCAGCCTGGACCAAGTGGCTTATCCAATGCAGGTACCAGTGTCACAATGGTAGAAGAGTTCTCAAATTCAGAGAATGCGCCAAATCAAGGTGACGATGAATCGGAACAGGATGCAAAAGCAAAGCCCCCGACCCCCTTTGAATTATTCATTGATAAAGTGACCATTGCTGGTCTGAAAGAAACCGTTGAAGGCGAATTTCGTTCAATCAAATATATGTTTCGCATCGCCATGGTCCTATTCTTCATAATGATCATTTATCAATCAATCAAGATCGCCGATCAGTACATGAATCAGCGTTCAATTTTGGATACGTTCAATGTGATCAATGAACGAGCACCGTTCCCAAATATTTCAGTCTGTTATCCATATTTCTTCAATTCTACAGAATCGCTATTCATGTCCGGTTCGATCTTGTCGATCAGCAAAAGGTCACGTGCAATTGGTGATTATCATCATTTCACCGATATCGATGCTGTCAATTCTATTCGTCAGCTGATTAAGATGGATGTGTCAATGGATAATCTGGCCACACCGTTATATTTATTCAGCAGAACCGTCTATGATCAGTTATTACATGAGTACAATGAAAAAGGTCAAGACCCTTGGTTCGAGTTGGCAGTTCCAGATTGTACTTCTGTACTTTCTGAATGCAATATCAACGGTCAGCAATTCGATTGCTGCAGCATGGCTATTCCAATGTCAATCGGATTAAGTATATGCTATCAAATCGATGTAAGTAGACCACTCTATAATCTCCATGTCCAAAATTGTTTCAATATCCATATTTTTCCAGATGAGCAAGATAATACGCCAGAAAGGTATCTATGCAGCGGATGAGACCCGAGTCGAGATGAATGTGAAAACCGATTGGGAGTACGGTGTTTTCGATACTGATAACAGTGCCTCGGATGGTTATCATATTTTCATCAATACAGTACCAATCCAAACCATGATCCCTGCTTCAGTACCAGCTGGCATGGATGGTACTATTGTGCTTGGAGAACCGGAAAAATTATCACAAATCCAGGACTGCTTGTCAAATGAAAACGCCCAAGAATTGAAATATTTCGATTACTACGATTCCCAAGGCGTTCAATGCATTTGGGATTCATACCTAAGCATGCAACTAAGATGGATAGGTTGCATGTTGCCAACAGCTTCTTATTTTCCATTCAATCAAACATGCACTTACGCACAAGTCACGCAAATGTCATGGATCGCTACGACAGCGACTACTGTGGACGATGTGATTTCAATGGTCTCGTCAGAGTTCACCAATAAGGATGCATTGGAGCAACTTAAGACCTCATGTATGCAGGAAAAGGTACGATTGCGGGCTGGTGCAACACTTATTGCCACTCGTGATAGGTGTGTAATGTGGATTATTTTCAGAATCACTCCGCAGACATAGTTGCAAGGCGATCATCCAGCTGCCAACCATTATGCTCCAGATGGGAATATCCAGTATTATCAGTCAGTTATGCGAAAATAGAGTACAGAGATGATGAAGCTGCTGAATATGGATCCAAAAATATCTCCTGGAGCCGGTTAAGAATCATTCTCCCTTACTCATCATCCATCGATCGCCAAGAGAAGAAAATCTTTTCCGCCTCATACATGTCCATGTGCGATATCGGTGGAATGATGGGCGTGTGGCTTGGATTCTCAGTGATCACAATTATTCAGCTATTTGTCTACGGAGGCTACATCATTATCTCAATTGATGTGCGTTCGATTTGGCACAAGCTGTGTATGTTCCGTAAAGGCGACAAGCCACCTGAGACCGCGTTTAGGCTCATCGACAGATCCAAAGCGAATCATAGACCTAGACCTTCTGGTCCAGAAGGGGAAATCAACAAGGGCAGCAACGATATCCCAATGGAACATTTGAAATCCGTTGACAAGGAAAAAGCGGAACTAAAGCCAAGAAGAAGCCGAATTCCAGTATTGGTGAAGCGTTGAAATAAAAATCACATACAAGTCTGTGTACATACATGATTACAGTAAAATGATTATCCATTCAATTATAATTTTTTGCTTGTGCAGTTTGTTTTAATGCCATTTTCGCATTTATGCATTTGGGATCATAACATTTTTTGCCTGTGAAATGTAATTTGCTGTACAATGCTGAACACATCATTCTATTAATCGGTTGTGATAAATTTCTGCACAATCTATGAATACTTACATGCGAAACTCAATCATCTAATGAAGAGAGATGTCGACATCTGCTAATGATATCAGTCCTAAGCCAGAACTCACGCGATACTTTTCTCCCTTCAAAATGGACAAACTAAGGTATGATTATGTTGCTAAGGGATTTTACGCAGGATTTGTATCAACAGGTAGACAATCCTTTGGAATCTGGTTAAATAACATATGCTTGCCCAAACGGTTTTCTCATCGTGGGTGGCTGGAAAAGGCTAAATACGGCTAGCATGCACGCCTCAGCTTGAACTACTAGTTCCTTATTGAAAACAATAGAAATCAATGTTGAAATTCACCTGCTTATGAATCTGACATTTTTGAAGACCTTGTCATTCTTGTAAGAACCCTGTTTTGCCCAAGCATTTCGAGCTATCCTCTAAAATATGGATCGCCTTTGGATCAAAGTAATATCAAATTCATCAAATATCACAATCCATGGGCAAAAATGGCTAATTCAAGATGAAGGATCTCGATTGGCTACTGTCATTCAATTCAGTCTGATCGGAAGTATCGGTTTGATCACGAATTCATTACCAGTTCTCGTCACTGCATTGGGTTATGTCAATCGAAACGTGGTCAATGCCATGGTGGTCAATTTATCGTGTTGCGAATTATTGCTGTGCATGAGTTTCATATTCGGTCAATCGTTTTTCGTTTTATGGCGTGAATGGTTGCCAGTTGAATGGTGTCATTTTTTGAGTTTCATACATTTCGCAGCAGCATTCGCATCTTTCATGTTCCCACCCATGTTGGCCATAAATCGATATGTGTCTTTATACAGGGATCATATGGTTTACGACACATGGTATTCCAAGAAAAAGACCATTATTATGATGGTCAGTAGTTGGTCATTTTGTTCAGTCATACCACTGATATTTTTGATAGCAGGTAAAACGGGTTACGATGAGGATAACGACCATTGCTGTATGGTTGTGAAAGACACAGCATGGATTGCGATGTACTGGCTTTTTATCATCGCACCATTAGTCTGTTTCTGCGATGGGATCATGATTTTTTGCAACTACAAAATTTACGCGAAACTGAGCCATCACGCAAAAGAGCCCTCCCTTGTTCAGAATGTCGTCAAAGATAATAAGGAAATTTTGTATTTTTTATTAGCCGACATGATGTTCCCCATTTGCTTTCATAGCGTTTATCATATTTTCAAATTTATCCTGGTCAATCGCACTAGCGAATTTTTGAAACGTTTCTTCATTAGTCTATATTTGGTCAATTCAATTTCGAGAGGTTTAGTGACCATTTTCATGTTGAGACCGTATCGATTAGCCGTGATGCGTTTATTATTTAAGAGGAAGTCACCTGCGAGTGTTCAACCTCAAATGCAGTCACAATTGCGCAATATGAAGACTGCCTGGGGGTCCAATGGCGACTGATGATCGTGATACTATATTTTGGATTTGATATTAGCTGATGAAAGTATGTACATGTGCTACTTCGCGGAGCTAATAAACTGGCGATATTTGTTAGCGATTACAGTACGCCTAAAACCCCACATGAACATGGTCCATGTCATTTGTCATTAAAAAAGAATATCAGCCTATAGAAACCATGCATGCGAGGGCAGGAGAAACTTTAGAAATCCTAGCCAGCAGCTGATGTTGAAAGCTAATTATTCTTTATTGACAAAACGCATCACGCTCGAATGTGGGCGAAATCAAATCACTGCGCAAGAGTCTCAAATATTTACAAAAGATGGCCATTTGGGTCCACTAATCAGAAATCTGTACACCAAACCGAAATGTTATCCTAAAAATGGTACCACAGCATCCCTCATCATCACACGATGAACCCAATGCTCAATACAAAATGCCGCTATCCCCATAAATGTCCCCGCAGCATAAAAGCAGAAAGTCATTGCAAACGAGGTCATTTGCTGATGTTCATCAAGAAATGTAATATCATTCACCGTATGTACCCGTTGGCTGTAACAGACCTTTTGTGGACTCCTGTACTTTCTTGTGATCGCTGCGATCAGCCCGAATTCTTGCAGTGCTTCCGCTGCTCTATCCAGCTGGCTGATGAGATATGATGAATTTTTAGACACAGGAAAAGCAGTGTACTCAGCGTACCCTAAATCAGCAATGTAATAATGACAATCCTTATTCTCATCGATTTTCGGCAGCTGAATATGCTTCGGACCGATATTGACCAAATAATGTGTATGATTGGAAAGCATACTAGGAAAAAGCTCTGTTGAGGATACCTTCGTCATTTTGGTCCTGTTGGATCTGAACGGATCCAAATTGCTAGCGGATAGCTGAGTGGCGATTATTTCGCATTCTTGGTTATATAAGCATTCTTTGAAAGTTTCCATATTCGTGAATGGTAATTTTGAACTGGTCAGTACTGATTTGGCATACAGACTGCCTGCGTATGCGCTGCTGAACACCATCATTGCCAGCAACCATGCTGTAGCCAGAAATCGAACAGATGATGACCTCAGAAACGACCATTTGAATTCGCTCGTCATCATACCATTACATATGTCCATCCATAATCCGTAGTTATTTTTCGTTCCGGTTCTTATCAGGCCAAAAGCAAGCGTACATGCAACCAGCAAATATGCGAATGTGAATGCGATCCATACTTCTTTCTGAAACGTTAAAATTATACGCCAATTAGCAGTCGCTGTATCCGGGTTTCGTGTGATCGCAATCAATTCGTCCACATCAGCGAATCTACTGAATCGGACGGCTTTGCTTCTTCTGAACGTGGGTGTGAAAAGAGGTGTGGCCAAGTCAAATTGGCCACTATGAATGGCCCCGATCAGACCTGTAACCGTTCCATTATCCAGCACATCACCAAATTCGTCGCCAGAATACCAAGAGAAAGTGCAGTTCAAATGAAACATGGCGCAAGCAATTCGAGTAGCTTCTATGCGAATACCTGGCTTAAGATAATCCGGATCCAACATGTGGTCTGGATTAGTACCTTTCATATTGCCAATTCTCAAAGACATATTTCAGCTGAACTTGAAATGTACAGATAGAAGAATAATCCTCTGTCCTAAGGTTCTCATTATGGAATCATAAGATACTGAATATGAAAATGCAATTAGCTTTCCTGTTGGCAAGTAAGCAGACGGAAGTCAAGCATGCTGATTTGAAATGTATGGTTACATAAATCTAATTTCCTACTAACTGATTACAAGGTGCAGTGCTCAGCTTGTAACCAGACCAATCGATATTGATCAATGACATGAATTCCTGCGATATATATAAAATTGATTATTATCAGAATAAAATACATGCTAATCAATCAATACATGATTCCCTGATATAGCATCAAACCATCAATTTTTATCCCAAGCAAACCCAAATCATCATCCACTTTCAAAAAACGCTTCAAAATATCTGGAATCTCCATTTTCTCAACGGCTTCATCAACTGGCTTGCCTTTCAAGAAACGACGTACGAAATTTCCACACTGATCTTTCAAACTTACGACCTGCTTTTCATTCGATCTACGCAATCTCCTCAATGATTGCAAGATATCCGGTTGGATATTACTCACGTCCAGAAATTTAGCATTTTCCGGTATCCTGTACTCGATCGGCTTCTCGTCCATTGTATATAAATACAATTCCTGATTCAAATCGAAACCATAAGCAATCAATAATTCGATAATACGAATGGATGGACGTTGATTGTCTTTAGGATAAACTTGGAATAATGCCCGAGATAAAGCCGAATATCCATTATGTTTAGCGTGGATATCGCATCCAGCTTTCAGTACCCAATGAACCAGATCCACATCCTGATCCGAGATGAATTTATGCAAGAATGGTCGACGTAAATGCACATCCCAATCGTCCACGGATGCTCCGTATTGGGAGAACAGTTTAGCCAATGGGATCAGCCTGTGATCAGGTGGATCTGGTCCTTGATCAGATTTCGCAATGATCCATTGCACAGGAGTTACTTTTAAACATTCGCTTTTCGTATTCAGAAGTTGATGGATGTGAGGTAATTTTTCCAACATCGATTTCACTGTATACATACGAACAGGGGAATCCACCGAACTTTGAATAATATAATGGAATACAGTATTCCCATGATTATCCATGAATTCCTGTATCGGTAAAGCATTTGGATCGTTGATTTTATCCAATAATGATAAGAATCGCATAATGGTTCGGTCGCATCCAATACCGCACGCCAGTAGAAATGGAGTGACTCCGAATGTGTTTTTGGTCAGGAAAACATTGGCGATCGCTGCATCCACATCGCCGAGATAACTATCCAAAATTAATCCAACTTTATCCGGTGTATGCAGCTGAAATATGCATCCAGAGCAATCTTGGCCTCCCCCTCCTATTCCCGGGGAAGGATACAAGGATCTGTCGTCCATTGCCCAAACGGCTAAATGCAATGCGGTGGTATTGTGTTCATCCATATCTCATATGCTAAATCCCTTATCCAGAAAAAGTTCCAACATTCGAGTACTGCCGAATCGAATGACCAAGAAGATCAATGGTTTCTTAGCCCAGGTCTGTCCGCGATCGATATCTTTTTCTTAAAATATTCCTCAATTGATTCCATATCATTGCCTCTGATCATTTCTTCCAAACTGAACGATCTCTTATTCATGTCCCAGGATAATTCCTTGCTGACTTCTTTTTTCAAATGATCATGATGAAATATGCGATGATAATGATCGTACAAAACGCAAGCCAACTTAAAAGCAATATTCTTGTCGCACCAAAGTCCCAGTTCAAAACTGTAAGTTACCCTAAAAATGCAAGCATGCATATTTGATCATCAAATTTATCAGCTGTATCTTATATCAGAAATGCAGTTCCCATTTTTGCTGCACAGGACACAGACACTTACATGATTTTTTTGGGCGCTTAGAACATTGATATGAGAGTTCACTGGCCTCCAATGTGAGTCAAAATTACTGAAAATGAATGACCAACAAATATTTTGCGCCTTGCCTGCTGCCAGCCACCAGTGGTCATGAGATGGACTCTTCGATGTGGACTTTGGACTCCCTTGGGTACTGGATCGATATCACTGAAGGAAAAGTACACAAGAGTCTTATGCTGAGGATGTCCGAAATCCGAATAATTTATGTGGATCAGCTAGAGTGAAGTGAAGAATGGTTGTGTCAAAAGGAAAAAGTTTGTACAACGTAAAAAGGAAATGAGTTACAAATTTCTAACAAGTAAATGAAGATAACAAAGGCATAAGTTTTGGGGGATGATTTGATACATGAATTTTCGAAAAAATCGGACTCATTGACCATTGTATAAAACAAATACTCCGTTAAAATTGACTCCGTCTCTTCTAATCATGTGATGAGCGGGACAGCTCTGGTCAATCAGAGCTGGCAACGCATGGATTTTCATGTGAGCTAATTTCTGGAATAGTTTTTATCGATTTTCTCGATATCGATAGCGAGCTAAAACGTTCCAAGATTATTGGACCGGGGTCCGACTCAATTCCCATCAAAATCATCAAAATCGGTCAAGCCGAACGGCTTAAATTTTAAATTTTTGATTGGCGGGAAAACTGTTTCTGGAATTCAAAATTGGTTTTCGAAATCGATCTACAGTATTTCGTCACATGACGATCTGATGAGCCAAATTTGCTGGATTTTGGGCCCGCAATTTACTCAGTGTGGCCTAATAATCTTTGGATCCTTGAAAAACTGAGATTTGCAATCAGATAATTCATTTCCCACCTAAAAATTTTTGTATTGCATGAGCGGTTACAGTATACCATGTATTTGATTATGCTATGAAGGATATTCAAGCATACCATTCGGACACAATACGCATAATTTTTTGGTCCCAGGTCAACTGAAATACATAAAAGCAGTACTATCCTCGTCCAATCCATATTGCTTGAAACAGGATAAATGCAAATAACTGAATTCGTAACAAATGGGATAATGGGTATTGGCCTCTTTGGAGAACATACGAAATCCTCGTTTCTCCAACGCTTCGAACATATTTAACCAAATTTGCACATGGCATCTGAAACAATGAAATTCGATCATCAATTGACACACGTTGGTCTTGTTAGCGTTGATATCGGTGTCGGAGAAGAAACCGTTCAATACATCGAATTCCGAGCTTTCTATATCCATTTTCAATATATCCACTTTGGTGTGATTATAATTTCTCATCATATCCGCAATGGAAATTCGATTTTCCATCGCACTGGTACTTCGGGATACGTAAGCTTGTAAGAATAAGCCATTGAACGGTTGGAATAAGGTCAAATTTTGTGGATTATGATCGACGCAATAAAATTTACATTTCCATCCGCTGCTATTGTGCATATCAATTTCGAACGTAGTATCACCACTTATGCCGAACGAATAAACCACGCATCCGTCAGGGACTCGCCACGGATTGCATATCCATTTCCCACCGTCGCCCACTGTCCCGAGGCGAACCGCACGATAATTGAGGAATAACGTACATTTGCAACGCGGCTAATCCGTTAGCTTTTACCGCTTTTCGCATCGCACCTTCTCGAACCGATTGAGCTAATTTGAATTCGAATTTCTGATGATCCAGATCTGAAATTTGCTTCTTCTGGAACGAACGAAATTTATCGATGGTCGAAATATGATACAAAGCCGATATGATCATGATCGCAATAATGCTTATAAGACCAATGATCTTTGGACTCCGCATTTTTCGAAACCATCAATTTTTATAGAAGCCAAAAAATCAATGAATGATGATGGTTATTTTGGAAGGCTTTAGCAGCGAAGAAATTGATTAACGACATTGCGATATTGTAGTATATGAGGAATGTCTATTATTCGATGGGAAATTAGCAGTGCTAGGAACAGGAAGAATCTGACCTTATAGCCAGACTGTGAGAGAGTTTGAGAAGATTGGATGTTTAGGCTTGTGAGTCAGAGACTAGGGAGGATCAGATGTATTGGAGTGAAAGAGTTGGGAGAGGTGGAGTAAAGTTGCCCTGCAATTTAGTTGAACCTAAAGCATTACAGGTAATGCTACTAGTGCATTACAATATCTCGGGGGCTGCTTCTTTCGAATGAATGAAATTTCACGTGTCATGTCTGGCAGAGTGGAACAATGTGTTGCGTGTGCAGAATAAATTAGTGCTACACGGCCAATTCCAGGGGCCAAGTTGCTCAGACAACGGTACTGACAAGGAAAGCCTCCTAAGTGCCATATTGCTATCGCGGCCAAAATTGCAGGAAATACAGAGCCAACCATGCAGAATCCGAAAAT
>JAQIWJ010001336.1:0-11841 GCA_034695185.1 Discolaimus major
GTAGCCTAGGCTTGCCTCATTTTATAAGCGAATGCATCTGTCGTTCTTGTACAGTTTTATACGTTGGGTTTAGTAAATGCACATGCTAAAATCCTCACGCGGGTACCAACGTAAAAGGGGGGGTGAACTTCGTTCAGCTACTTGTGCTATAGGTTTTAAGCAAAGACGTGCAAATTCACGTGAACAGTTTCTAGTCGTTCCTCGTATTTCTGAAAACTTCGAAAAGGTGTCTGGCTGTACGCACTACCACTGCTCTGGTTGGTGTATAATTATTTTCAATAATATTATTCTCAATCTTCATGCATCGACCTTTGGACTAACGAAATATAGGCGTTTTCATGAACCAAGTATTTTCTCAAGACGTCAGTCAGTACATGAGAAATGGACGTCAATGTTCAGGAGAGAGGTCAATTACACGCATTCCACCATCTGAAATTCCATGTATCCAACGCGAGACAAACTTCGCAATGGTACTGTATTCATTTCGGATTCAGGCCATTCGCATTTAAGAAAACGGATTCAACCGTATCTCACGTAGTCAAGCTGAATAATGTAAGCGATTTTCCAAAAGATCTCAAGTTGATCTAAATGAATTTTCCTCATTGGTAGCATAAAATCGCCATTATACTACTCTAGGATCCATATTCTGTTTCAGATCATCCTAATATTTGAAAGTCGATTCAAAAATCCTCGTGCAGGTGAATTTATCATGGCATTGAAGCTCGTGTGTCCAGCTGCAATGCTGACTTTTTTTAGAATTTTCCAATCACACGCAAGATGATGGTGATAGTGTCAAGGATGTTGCATTCCAAGTTCATGATCTGGATTTGGTATTCAATGTAAGCAGAGATTAGACTAATCTCAAGCGTAAAGCGGACCGCTTATTCAGGTGGCCGAAAGCAGAGGCGCCAAGGTCATAAAAGCCGTATGCCATGAAAAAGACGCATGTGGATCAGTGAGATTTGCTACAATTCAAGCAGTAAGAATGGGACATATTTCTTCTTACATGCTTGTGAAAACAGGTCCTAATCAGGGTACTTCTGCAGAATAGACCCTATGTATAAAGTACAGCTAATAAGCCTAACAAGGGAAGCTTCCGGAGTGTCATTTTGTTATCGCGGTCAAACTTTCAGGAAATATAGAGTCGACCCTTGCGAATTCAAAGCCAAGTTTTATTTTGGCCACATTTGCGATACTGATCGGGAAATCGATTTTAAGCTTCTGCCTAAGCCTAAGCCTAAAATCGAAGCCTAAAACCTAAACCTGAAGCCTAAGCCTACAATCTAAGCCTAAGCTAGACCTAAGCACAAGGCTGAAGGGGCATACACTGCAGAATTGCCGTAATCAGCACAATATGTTTCAGTATGGCAATGTCACACATACGCTAATCGAGCTTGGCAATTATTCTGGCTCATTTCTACCTGGCTACGAGCCTGCTGAATGGACGATGCCATTTCTTGACACATTGTAAATCATGCATCCATGCATCCAATGAAATCAGCAATATTTTCTAGACCCCCAACGAAATTGGAATTCATTGATCATGTTGTCGGTGTTGATTATACTTACGAAATGGAGAATACAATCAAATGGTACGAGCAGATGTTGGCCATGCATAGATTTTGGTCAGTGGATGAGAATATGGTCTACACGGAATATTCCGGATTAAGAATGACCGTTCTCACAAACCGTAATGGTACTGTGAAAATTCCGATCGGTGCACCGGCTGGTGGATCGAAAAAAGGGAAACATCAAATACAGGTGAATTTGGTGCATCTGCTTGCCCCTTTTGACGGTAGTTATATTTTCAAATTCATGGTCTCTTGGCTAAGGAGTCCCCTTTCATTCATACGGAATGCCAATCAGGAAGTATAATAGAATTTTTTGCAATCAATTATCACTACAATCACCGTTCACATGATAAAATCTCAAGTAGCATAAATGTATCCTAGACTTTTTCTGGCACTTGTATATTTATGCACGTTTGCATCCACCTTCGGCTCCATGCTGCATACCGCCCATCATACCACCGTGTCCCATATCACCGCCCATGCATCGCTTGTTCATTCTCTTGGCATCGACGTTGCGACTATTCATGCAACGTTGTTGGCGGCTGACTTCGGCGTCGCGTTGGGCGAACATTTGACCTTTGGCCAATTTGGCCGAGCGTTGAGCCAACGCGCGTTTACCGCAGCAACCGCAGCAGCATTTGCAGTGGCAGCAGCAGCAACAATGGCAACAACAGCAGCAGTGGCAGCAGCAACAGCAACAACAATGGCAGCAACAACAGCAGCAGCATTTGCAATGACAACAACAGCAGCATCCACGTTTGGTGCGAGACATGCCGCGTTTGCTCATCTCCAATTCGGCCGTCTCCGAATCGCGGATTTGCCGACCGAATCCACCGTTACCACCGCTGCATCGCTTGGATCTGGCATTGATATCTTCGACTTCACGTTGGATTCGACCCCAGCCGCCGCCCATGCCCATGCCCATACCACCTCCCATCATACCATGATCGCCTTGGCCTCCGCAAGCGCAACGTTTAGCCACAGAGATATCCTTGGTCTCCAAAGAGACGACTGCATCTAAATTACCAGGATCAAATATAAATCGCATTGAAGAAAATGCTTCTGATCATACCATTTTCTTCTTGCACAGGCAAAGCAGTCACAGCAGCAATAGCCAAACATAAAATCACAATCGAATTGGTATTCATTTTGATCAAGAGGAATAACTGAACGATTTAGGCTTAGATTTGAAACAGTTGTAAATGAATGAAGCTGGATGCTTGTCCATCGGTAAACGATGCCTTTTATAGTCCGAAACCCAATGGGCTTACGCAAACACGAGGATGATTTTTTTGGCAAACAATATTCGGCCATGCGGTCACGGAATAGATGCAGAGGAGGACGTGCGAAGGGAAATATTCACGATTACTCACAATGCTCGTGGCCCGAACAGATTGTCCATTGTCTCTCCTTCTCTTGTGGGCCTCTGATTTTTTCCACTCCTGATCAATCGTGCGGTTTTTGAATAGCACGATTTCCATCCTGTTTATTGATCATGATGAGGAAGATGCGTAAAAAATCATTGCGCAATCTGCTCTGTTCTCACATTAGCCTTCATCCGCGACTTTTTTCGCAGGAATACCTCGATCACAACGGTGGACCCGGTATTCAACACGTGGCATTTTCCACAAACGATATCTTATCAAGCGTCGATCGGCTCATTCGACGCGGTGCCGAATTCGTGCGCGCACCGAAAACGTATTACGATCAATTGAGGCAACGACTGAAATCAGCGTCCATCGATGTCCGTGAGAATTTGGAGGAAATCGAACGATTGAATATTCTCTTGGATTTCGACGAGAATGGGTATTTATTACAAACGTTCACGAAACACGTTCAAGATCGACCCACATTATTCTTGGAGATCATTCAAAGGCGTAATCACAATGCGAGTCTAATTTGCAACACCGCAATGATCAAGTTGATAAAACTTGCATTTCAGGGATTCGGTGCGGGCAATATCAAGTCATTATTCGAGGCCGTTGAATTAGAGCAAAGGCAACGCGGTTTTTTGATCGATGCAAACAGAAATGATGCTCATTCTGAACAGAAAGGATAAATAGTGATCAATGCACAAATTATTGATTGATTTGGAGTATGCTTGACAAGTACCTATAAACCGTCAAATAAGGCTACTGTTTGCCATTCAGTTTGTCGTGCACGGCTAACAAATAATCCATTCTCCTTCACATGCAAAAGGGTGAGTGAAACTTGGGGAGTAGCCGTGACAATTTCAAGGAATGGAAAAAGTAGCCAGCTTTGAGTTTAGGTTTAGTAGATATGCAGAACTTTGCATGCTTTGATGAAGAATGCCTTCTTCAATGTACTCTATTTATGTATGCAAATTTTGAACGTATAGTCCAGCAATATGAACTTTTCCATTGCGGTCGATAAATTCCGCAGTCAGTCAGATAACATGAGCTTGGCTCAGAGCCAGTCGCTAGCGAGCCCAGAGCAAAGGGGGTCTTCTGCAAAACGCAAACAGCACTCTCTCGCCCAGACTGGATTCGGTTCGAATGTGTAGGCGAATTGGTCGGCCGCATACAGCTGTTGTAAACTACACAAGAAGGCGTATTCTGCTCTGACTAAAAATCCATTACTGCTCTTGTTTTTATTGATTCATAATCATCAAGGTGATATTTAGCATTTCTTTCGGATTGGGAAAATTACAGTGGTCCCTTTTTGCAGAATGCCATTACTTCAAAAGTCGATTTTGCCTTTATTGCGTCAAACGGCTCGATTTCGTCACGTCGGTACGAAAGTGACCGTTTTGGGCGCCAGCGGAGCAATCGGTCAACCGTTGTCTTTATTGTTGAAACAAAATGCCAGAATCACGCATTTATCTTTGTACGATGTGGTGCCGACTGGGGGTGTGGCTAAAGATTTGTCCCATATGAATACCCATACCGAAGTGAGTTGTGGCCTCCTTGCAATTATCCTTGGCCTCTCCCCATTGCATGTAAAATTATCCGCAAGGGAATTCGGTTTTGGCCATGCCAAGCGGGGCAATGGCAGCAGTTGTCTGCAGCATGTATGGGCGAGTGGGGGTTTTGGGGGGTGACCCCCAGGCGGAAAAATTTTAGTGAAAAATGCATGCCTGACCCCCCAAATTCAGGAAAGTTGCTCAATTATTTGAATTTTGCAATCTTGACCAAATTTTTGAAAAATTTTGGGCGGGAAATTTGACTTGCCACCCCTCCCTCCCTTGCACATACATGCTATGCAGTCACTCAGAAAGTAGCTTGGTGATAGTGATCAAATATTGTATTTCAGGTCACCGCGCACATGAAACCTGACGAAATCAACGAAGCATTGGAGGGTACAGAATTAGTTCTGATCGTGGCCGGTGCACCTCGTAAAGGGGCCATGAAATCGTCCGATTCGTTGTTCGACACGAACGCTCCAGTGGTCAGAGCCTTGTGCGAAGCCGTGGCTCGTTATTGCCCGGAAGCGTACATCGGCGTGGTCACTCAACCGATCAATATGCTCATGCCATTGGTATCGGAAGCAATGTACAGTCGTCACGTTTACGATCCGCATCGCATATTCGGTATCACCACGTTGAATTCAGTACGCGCACGTACGTTCTACAGTGAACTGAAGAAATTGGACGTGAACGAAACGTGCGTACCAGTGTATGGCGGAAGTACGGATACGACAATTGTACCCATATTCTCTCAAGCCACACCGGACGTGGGTTTGAGTGATGATGAAATTAAGCAATTGGTAAGTGCATGGTCAGAATTCTCTTGGCCCTTTAGCATGTGCAACTGCTTCCTGTAGTATGAGTCAACGGATATTGTGTGTCCCACATGCCGGGGGGGGGGTCTACCAGACCATGCCTGGGTCTACCAGTCGAAGTACTCCCTCGTCTGTACCCTGGCACTATGGTGGACACACTGCAGTGGACACCCACTCTCCCGAAGGTGGAGACATGCCACACTTAAACCGTGAATGCATCATCTCAAGCATATTTTCTATTTCAGACGCAACGCGTTCAAACAGCCGAAGACGAAGTGTTCAAAGCTAAGAATATGACCGCATCGCCGTCATTATCCATGGCCTACGCGGCCAGCGTATTCACCAATAGCTTATTGGAAGCGTTGGAAGGGAAAACGGATGTTATACGCAGCGTAATGGTCCGTTCGAATTTGATCCCGGGTGTGGAGTATTTCGCCAGTAAAGTACTATTCGGTAAGAAAGGAGTGGAGAAAGTTTTACCCATCGGCGAATTATCCCAATTCGAAAAGGAATCATTGGACGAAGCTGTGCCTAAATTGAAAAAGGACATTGCTCGTGGTGTGGATTTCATTCGTCAATAGATACTAGATAGATGAATAGTTTTGAGGAATTGATATTTGGTTGGGCGGTCTAATCAGTGGTGTTATTATTTGATAAACTGCCGATATAAGGGGATGAGTGATTTTTATGCACTTTTCTATATTAGAACTTGTGTGTTTTGCTTTTTTCTGTATTCATGTTATTCAAAATGGACGTCAAATATAATGACATTCAATTTTGCTACGCTTGAAGTATTTTGATCACATTGCGCAATCCAGTCACATTGTAATTTCAAACTCCCGCCAAAAGCGAGTCAAATTCAGGGTTTGCGATAGGCCAGCGAGATGTCTGCTATCAAGCGCAAAATGTTATTCAACATTTTCCGGACGACTTTTCATGAGAGAGAATTCCTTCCCAGAAAATTTGTTGAAATATTCTTTATAATTTCATGGAAATGGCGTCTAATTACGGAACAGTTGATGCGAATAACGGAATAGTCAATACTGCAAGGACGATCGATGATTTGAGTGCGTCTGGAAATTCTGATACACGATTGGTGGAAAATCAGGTGATTTGTGAATTTTGATGAGTCGTGCATGAGCTCATAAAAATTAGCAGATTGATCTGTTTTTCATGTGCACAAAAATTGAGCATAACAAGCAAAATATGTTTTATATATTTTATCAATTGTGCGTAGTATACATGAGTAACTTGCAATTTTTTTCAGGCGCCAAAAAATGAAGGCCGATTTCGATTCAGTTGTCGACAATTACTGCGTTATTTGGGCCCTGGATTTCTGATGTCAATCGCTTATTTGGATCCGGGTAATATCGAATCGGATCTACGATCTGGTACGTTAGCTGGAACTCACGTAAGCGAGGCGTGCTAATTTTCAGCCTGCGTATTTACACAGCTGCTATGCATTTCGCATCCTAAATGAGGCTTGCTGAAAATCCCTCATGATTCATATGCTCAAGGCGGATTTGACTTGCAGCGAATCAAGCCCTCGCTATTGCGTGCAATGCTATATGTAACCTCTTTTTCAGCTATTATGGGTCCTGTTGGTCGCTCACGTACTCGGTTTATTACTGCAACGATTGGCCGCTCGATTGGGCGTGGTGGCTGGAAAACACATGGCCGAAGTTGCGTATTCGTATTATCCACGATATCCGAGGATTATATTATGGATTATGATCGAGATCGCCATCATTGGAGCCGATATGCAGGAGGTCATCGGGACAGCGATTGCTTTAAACTTATTAACCAATGGCTAGTAAGTGATGCTTGCTTCATGCAACATGCGAATACATGGCTTTTACTTTCAGCTTGCCCCTTTGGGCCGGCGTTATTATCACCATTATCGATACGATGACATTCCTTTTGTTGGATCGATACGGGTTGCGGAAATTAGAAGTATTCTTTTGCTTCTTGATCGCCGTCATGGGAATTATGTTTGGCATTGAGGTAAGCTATGCATGCGGCATTTATGCTATATGGATTGGCCTTAGTCAAGTTGATAGCAGCCCTTTGCATGGTGTGAGCTATGGGCAGATCTTTGGAATAGCATTTTACATTCTCATCATAATGAGAAAAATCTTTGATTTTCAGTATGTATGGTCAAAACCGAATCAAGTGGAAGTATTGGAAGGCATGTTTATTCCGCAATGCCCCAATTGCAATACGGCTATATTCCTGCAAGCAGTTGGCATAGTGGGTGCTGTGATAATGCCCCATAATTTGTATCTGCACAGCGCGTTGGTTTCTAAGGTAAGCAATTCCTCATTATGATGACTGCCATGGAGGTAGATAATTCTCTATTTCAGTCTGGCACTGCTGACAGGACGAAGAAATCAGCGGTCAGCGAAGCCAATACATACAACGTCATCGAGTCAGCATTGGCATTGGGATGCTCGTTCATCATCAATCTATTTGTGGTCACCGTATTCGCTGTTGGCTTATTTGGAAAAACCAATGCGGATGTGGTAAGTTTTATGCCGGTATCAGTTTTTTCAAGCCATGCTCCTGAAGCCTGTTTTCAGCGTGCACTCTGCGAAGCCAGGCACGACCCGCATACGGCTGAATTTCCCAACAACAACGACACCGTGTCTGTGGATATTTATCGTGGCGGTTTATTCCTTGGATGCCGTTACGGTCCGGCCGCATTGTATATTTGGGGAGTTGGCGTATTAGCTGCTGGTCAGAGTTCAACCATGGCCGGTTGCTATGCTGGTCAGTTCGTTATGGAAGTAAGCGACATATCTATGCTAACCGTTGCATTCATTCCTCCATTTTTTCCAGGGATTCGTCAATTTGCAATGGTCTCGTTGGCTTCGGGTGCTGTTCAGTCGTAGTATCGCCATTGTGCCGACCCTAATCGTGGCCGTATTTCGCGATATCAGTCAGTTGACCGGAATGAACGATCTGTTGAATGCATTGCAAATGCTACAACTGCCGTTCGCCTTGCTTCCGATTCTGACCTTCACGTCGTCCGAATTCATCATGAAGGACTTCCGGATCAGCGTGTAAGTACAACAGTTCAGAAAAACATGCGTCATATAAGCTCAAAGTCCTTTTTATTTCAGCGTATCCAGAGTATTCTTGGGTGCCATCGCTGGATTATTGATCGGTATCAATCTGTATTTCATATTCGATTTCATCTATTCGAATACCAAACATTCGGCTGGAGCTTTGGTCGGGATCGCCTTACTGATGACCGTCTATTTCCTACTGGTTATTTATTTCGTAAGTCATGAGATATTCGCACTTATCAGGAATGCAATTTCCGTTGTTTTCAGGTTGTGTATTGCATAATTGCAATGGGCGTGAAGGCATTGAATAGGTTTGAGGTAAGCATGGATTGCGTAGCTTTTGGGAGCTACAGTATGCAGTCGAATCTTGCAAGATATCAGCAATTTGATTATGATGCATCAGAAGTTATGAAAAGTCTTTCTTTCAGTGTTCCCGTCGATTATTCCCGGTTCCATTAGAAACGAGTATCGATGCACCTTGGTTGGACGCTGACGTTGGTCGTGTATCGATCAATCGCAGCAATGATAATTTGGCGGAAGGAACTTCGCGCGATGATGAACCGCTTATGAAGCCATAAAAGTGAAAGGCTTATCACAGTTTTACAATTTATCACCCGGTAGCCAGTGTATGCTTTATTTTTGGATAATCTTAAGGATAAGTAAAGATACAGAATTTTAATTTGACTGGTTTGATGTATGGTATTGATTATTGGGAATATCCCAGTTTTTTCTGATCATGGTCTTGTGCTAATTCTGATGTGATTCGCCTTTTCTTTCAGTGATCAGCCAATCGATTCGATCAAGATGAACTCCGATGAAAACTGTCGAGCTGCGTTCGAATTGATCGATTCTCCTGGTTCCGCCAATCCAGGAGTTTCTCGATTGATCGATATGATCAGTAGCTCTTCCATGGTCCGAGGTGGTCAATTGGGCGAAATTGGAAATACGAACGGTCGAAGGAAGCAATCGAAGCCGAAATCGGATGAGCAATTCGGCATTGATTTGAAGAAATTAATCAAGAAAGGCCTGATTCAACCGGCTGTCAATGGATTGAAATACGTCGATGTTGAGGTAAGCGTTGCTTTTGGGGTGGTTTTGGAGACTTGGAGCTGTGGGAGGATTCAAGATTTGGGTCCTTTTCTGATGATGTCCACCATCTCAGCATATCAATGCATGCACTTCTCATTTCAGGGCAAATGTCATCGTGCATCGGTTCTACCAAACGGTGGTATTCAAGCCAATTGCGCAGGCGGTCAAACGTATCGATCTTTGCGTACATGGATGGCTTCATTCGTCGATTTGGGTCCTAACCAGACGAAAAGTTGGGAATTCGAAATGAAACGCGTCCGATTCAAGGACATCCCGATGTGGCGTTTATTCTACCAATCCAAACTGATGGAACCGATCAATCCGCAATTGCGCAATGCGTTCGAAGCCAAATTAGCCAAGCCGACAGTCTAAAAAGCGATATTGAAATATCAGGATATTGAATCTAGATGGAAGAGCTTGTTTGTTTCCATTCAATTCTTTGTTCATTCATTGTTTTGCATGTGATTACCTTTGTCGATCATTGTAGGGACTGAATTTGTTTGAGGCATGTTTTTTGTCTTAATGGATTGTTGATGCATATTGAATGCATTTGCGCATTTTGAGAATAGCTTTTACTCTATTCATCTTTAGCCGCCGTTGCGGTTACTGAATGGTGCCGGTAATTGAGTAAGCCCCTCGGCATAGCCTGGGGCAAAAAATCTTGGCCCAGATGCTATTACAGACAAAGAACACTGCAAAATTGTCGCCTCTGGTCATGAAGTTTGAGAAGTGTAATTTGTCTAAGCTTAGTTTGACAATAGACAAAAAGCCTTCTATTCTGCTTCATTTACACAAGTAGTTTCAAAAAATTTAAAAGTTATGAGGCTGGTGGAACTTTTGCCAAGGAATGCTTTCAAACTTGACCAATGGTCTCCACTCACTCAGCTGGAATCTTTTCCTCATGTCGAACACATGTAGAATGCAATATTAATGTTTATGTAATTGTGAAATGATGCGGGGGAAGCATTAAAAGTTTGATCATTTTAAAATGCCACGCATACTTTTCATTCATAGCCAGCGAGGAATTGGGAGGTGCCTTTTCTTTCCTAAACGCTAGTATATTGAAAATTTGTGTTTAGCGTTTTAGCCACTGATAAGCTCCGGTTTTGACGACAATCTCCGGTTTTGGGCAAACATAAAGTCGAATTTGCTACCCTTTCCCTTCTAATGTAGTCATTTTGCATATCCTCCAGACCAGTGTCTGACCTCTCATCTAAAGAGGGCGTCCGGATATCGCCTATTGTTTTGAAAATTGCAAAATTCCTGTGCTGAACTTTGAATTTCGCATACGTTTTACAAGGTCTCAATGCGTGATCATTCGAATTGATGCGATTACACCCATTTTGTTTGGAGTGAATGAAATCGAATTTTTCGACTTGACTAAAAGAAAGATGTGGAGAATAGCTTGGCTTTTGTGCCAAGTGTTTTTTATTCTACCCTACTCTCATGCTGTGGATGGCAGGAGTTCCAGGCAGGCGGATGCAATTCGTGCATTAAGAGCCAGACGCCAAAGTGAGTGTACTGTAGGTGGAATTGTTCTGTTGCAATTTTTTTCAATTACTGTATTGTACAAATGTCAATTTGCAATGCGTCCCGGAAAGAACAAGTCAATGATGCAGATTTTTTGCATTTTGGAACTACAGTATACCCCTAGGAAATCCTGAATTCAAAAATGTGCAACCTATTGGGATGCATCCATACCTACAGTATCCTTTAGCCAATAATATTGCTAGCATTAGGCATGCTGCTTTATCATCAAAACACCTACAGATTCGAAATTTGCTGATGAAAACAATTGCACGACAATATTTTTCGCCTACCATTCTGATAATTTTCATCAATCTCCTTTTGGCTTATCTTGAAAAAATATTCTCACGCATCTTCAGTCAGCATCAAAATCTGACAGTGCTTTTTCCTCCCCCATATTTATGACCAATGTAAACTCAAAAACAGACTCGTCCAAGCCGAATTGCTGAATCTATACAGTAGGCTGGTACCAGTAGCAGCGGTGTTTTTTTGAACTCCCCTTGTATGGGAATTAGGACGAGCGATTATCACCGTTTTAATCCTCTTATTTATTAGCCATTGCCAAACTTTTTTTACACAGCTTAAAACTGGATTTTTGCCTAGTCAACTTCTTCTTCATATCAATACCTCCCTGTCTAACTGTCTGTGCATAAAAACAGTCTTTTATCTTTTGTGTATTTTTGGAAAAATACCTGGGCGGGGAGGAGCAGAGGAATATACATAATATTAGCACTTCTATTTGCAAGGCTGCTGTGTACAGACAAGGCCAAATAATAGCTGTACAATAAATGAGGGCCTGTAAATTTCTTGAATGCACTACTAGGCGAACTGATAATGAGCCGACA
>JAQIWJ010001337.1:0-11836 GCA_034695185.1 Discolaimus major
CCCCCTCTGGGGGCTGCACTTGTTTGGAAATGCTCAGCCCGAAGGTATTAAAAGTGGGCGCAGATCGAACCGTAAGAGCTATCGCAAAAATAATCACATATTCGGAATCAGCGAAGGCAGATCATGATCTTGACATCAGATCACTTAATGATGATTAGGTATGGTGCGGTCTGCTTACACCAAACCCGCATGATGTCTGCTGGCCGTCGCCAGGTCAGGGCTCCGCGCTCAGTAGCAGACATTCACCGGCGTGTACCTGATTATCAAATTGTTCAAACATTTTTGCGGGAAATATCGATTTTCGATTTTCGAAGTGATCCGATGTCAAGATCATGATCTTGCTTTGCTGATTCCGAATATGTAACTATTTTTGCGGTAGCTGTTACGGTTCGATCTGCGCCCACTTTTAATACCTTCGGGCTGAGCATTTCCAAACAAGTGCAGCCCCCAGAGGGGGTGTGAATTTTTCAGCCCTGTAAATACGTAAGAAAGCCATGGCTCCGCCCGAGCACAGGCTAACCGAAGATGTTGAGCTGCTTATTGCAAATTTCGAATCACGTTGCAATGCAAAGTACGCGATTGAAGAGCGGGAACGGACAGCTAACCGGAAATCCTTCGATTCGAAGGATGATTCGGAAGCAGAAATAGCCGATATTTCGACGAATCGATTTTTGATCGATTTTACAAACGCGATCTGATGCAACACGATTGATTATTGAATCACGAATCTATACTGCATGAAAATATGGAAAAAATGCGCATGAACATGTGTCTATGTAACCAAAAATTGAACCATTCGAAAAATGTCCCCCAAAAAGCATGCAATTTTCGACCGTTCTCTCAATATTCATCTCTACCAACGAATAATTTCCTAGGGCTGGTCCAGTATTTGGACATTGCACCGGTCGGTTGGAAGCGAGTTTTATACAAATCCATTTTATCATCCGAATCCGTGCGTCTGGAAATACTGCTACCGTACGTGGTTCTCGAACTACCGTAATACGAACTACTAGTGCCGGCGGGCGTACGGTAATTGGTCGTAGTCCGACCAACTTCGAAATACGAATTCCTCGTATTTATGGCCGGCGAAGTATCGGACGATCGATCTTTGAACGAATTTCTACTAGTAGTTATGGTCGGCGATGTATCGGACGTACGATCTTTCGGATATCCGAACGAGTAGCGCAATAATTTCGTATACGCACCCACTCCTTGCTGATTGGCCAACGTTGACAAATATGGTGTTGGTCCGAAATATTTCAACGCCGGTGCCGGACTGGACGACCTCGGTTGGTATCTGCTGTACGAAGGCACGACGGGCGGCGCAGCACCGTATCTGCCGGTACCGTAAGCGGAAGATTGTTGATATCGATCGATGGTGGGTGGACGTCGAATATCCACCAACGATGTTGGACGCGTCGTCGCGGCTACGGGCGAATATCGATTGTACGTATTGAACGTGGGTTGTTGTCGGAAACTGAACGGTTGCGAATACGAGCTGGGCGTGGATAATCCGGTGATCGATGCTGATTTGTAACGATTCAACGACGGCGTGACCGGGGATCTCGGCGATAAACTGGACGATAGGAAATTGCGATCGGCCGACGGGAGGCTTTGCAAAGACGAAGCGCGAGATATCGGTTTCGCGAACGGTGCGCTGTACGAGGACGGTTCCCACGGGCGTTCCAAACTTCCCGATCTTGAACGCACCGGTGTCTCTGCAAGGGATAATGAATATGGTCATTTTGAAAATGACCAATGCTTGCGTATGCAAAATTGCGCAATTTGACCCATTAAGCTAACAGCCAAGCAGACACGTACGTGATCTGGAACCGGATCTTGACGGTGGATTACTGTACGACGTTCTGGTCAATGGCCTGGACCTCGAGAAACTGGACATGCTGAAATGTCCGCTGCAATGTCATAGCGGAAATTTCGTGTACATTTCGCATCTCACTTTTATGAATCGAACAAAATATGAGGCCAATGAAAAATGTGTAATTGTAAAATCGGCTATAGTGAAACTATGAAACAGGCACCGAATGCCTGCCACCAGTATTCACCAGCAGGAGCCTATTCCGCCCTTCCTCTAATCCCTGCAAGTTTATGCGGAGAGGAAAACTCATTGCTTCGAGGCGAACAGTGGCGCCTGTCTGAACGCCCCCAAAAGTATACGTAATACATAATTTTGGCCGGAGCCTAAAAACAAAGGCAGCTTCTCACTAAAACTCGTGCAAAGAAACTTTTCCCCCGAAGCTTCAACTCCGCTCGGATGAAGTTGAAACAGAAGTGTGAACGTGTGAAGGAAAATAGAACGTATCGTGTCTGGAAAAAGACCGACGGGGTCTCGACTGAGGCAATTTTCTATGATAACAATCGTCGCTAAATAATTTACATACGAATGAGAAATGTGAGAAAGCCAGAATTGCGGTGTGCAAATCTGATTCGTAAATTTGCTGAGGATGGAAGCGAGCAAATATGAATGCCATGCATGACAAAATTGCGCAATTTCTATGCCAAAACAGCATGGCCGCGGATTTTTCATCATCACTACTATGCATTTATCCAAAGTAAACTTTTTACATGCGTATTGTCCATGTACCAAGGGGTTTTGGCCAATTTACAATTGAAAATCCGGTGTATTGTAAGGGGGGCGGGGGCACGACGGGTAACAGTGTCCATAACTAAATGCTGCTTTGGAGAAATCGTATTTGATTGGTGACGTAGCTGCTGGGCTTCGGAATGGTAAACGGCGACGGTTTCTGCCATATTTACACTGGATGAACGGTGGCCAATTGTACAAACGCCGAATGGGAGACTCTTTGGGGGGCATTTTTCGAAATGCGACCACCACATTGGCCATGTACATGCTAATACTATATTCATACGAGAGACGTCAGCAGTAAAACCGGGGTGCAAAAACACTAGATCGACCGGACGTTACCCGAGATCGTGTCGTGCAGTGCATCGCATGTGACGTTGAATCATGCGAATAGAAATTTCGGATTGGAACAATGCTCGTATGTTTCGTGAATTGACGCCATAGATTTCCCGAATGAAGTGCATTCCGCGCATTCTGAAAAGGGATATTTAAAAAATTATGCTTCCATACGTGAGAGTGATCTTCGTTTTATTTTACGCATTGGCAACCAGTGGTGGTGCCTCGGCCGAATCCGGTCATCCGGTAAAAAAATTGCCCCCTGATACGCTATCAAATATTCGGTCTGATTATTCTGACCATCTTTTCAGTCAGCAACCAGGCGGAGGGAACCGAATAATGTTCAATGTTTTAAAAATAGTGATTGCCTTAGCGATTGTTGCATATCCAATAACGGTTGGGTCGGCGTATGCGTCGGGAAGCCGCAAATTGGGCAGGTAAAATTTCCAGCCGAATGACCACTGGTCATTTGTAGATGGACGCAGCGTGCCAAATGCACTGATGGCACGAATCCAAAACAGATAAATCATGATTGACCACTGGTCATTTCGTGCGTGCATCACAGTATCCCAATGCACAATTGCGCAATTTCGTGCCATCATGATCATACGGTAGTGTTTTCATGCAGATTTGCGGATTGTTCACGACCGCCAACAATGCACCGCCCATGAATAACGGCGCGAATAATCCGTGGAGTTGGAGTTATGGAAACGTGCTCGGCGGTATGCTCATGAATCAAGGCGGCGGCGGTGGGTCGAGCGCCAACGCACCGGTGCCTCAACAATCGCCCACGAATCGACAAGGATCCAATACTTGGGTGGCCGATTTGAACGCCCTATTAACGAATACCGGATCCAGTTCGACCGGTCGAGATCCGTACGATGCGTCCGGCTTATTGCAAGCTTTTCATCAAGGCGGAGGAGGCGCGGCAGGCGGACACCACGGCACGGGCGGGTACAATATGAATAATTTCGATTTATCCTCACTCAAATACGGAAATAAATTCGGCAGACGATCGTCGGCCGAAGATTTGTATGGATAGACACAAAAAATGTTGCCCCTTTCTTGCACTGCATGATTGAATAAAAACATATGGAAGATTCGAAATTTTTGCATGATTAGCAATCACATTTTTCACCATTGTAAAAAGCATGGTCGATTATGCCTGGGGGCATTTTTGATGAAAACCTGGATTTGTTTATGCTTGCAAAAAAAAAACGTGCAATTATTTACACACATTATCACTTCATAAAAATCACGAATTTATATGAATTCAAAAAGTGTACAGATCCGAATAAATGCATTTTCTGATCCCAATGATCATTGTCGAATTATCCCATTCCCCCCAAAATGAATATTTTTCTACACTTTCGATGGAATGTATCAAGGTGTTTAGCACGAGACTTTCCAATCTCTCTCCCGACACACTTCCCCACCCGAGCATTGGCTTTCTTCCCAATCATCATTGTCTTTGCACGTCATGTATCTGGGTGGTGCCCAGCAAATTTGATCGCCCGGTTTCGCTTTGTAATGTTCATCGTTCATGATCAATAAGCAATCGCCTTTTATATCATTGATCATATGCGCGAAGATGACCAATGTCATGATGAATGTCAGGACCCGTAATTGTGCCATGGTTTGCTGAAAAATATGCAGATTTGGTAACCTGATCACTGGTCAAGATCACTGATCAAATGATCAGTGACCAATCATAAAGTGATCAATCGATCTGATCACTGATCGATCAGTGATCAGTGATAAAGTGACCAATCGATCTGGTCACTCATCAAATGATCAGTGACCAATCATAGAATGACCAATCGATCTGGCTTGACCATTGGTCGATATCAGTGCCTAACCACGGCGTGCATTCTGCCACGCCATGGCTGGTTCGAGACCCAGTCTCGAATAGCGGTTACAGTATACCTTGAATACCCGTCAATACAGGAATGTCAACGAAGCGCGACCAAAATATGGAATACGAGTTGAGTAGACTAAATTTTAAATCAAACGCATCATCGTTTTATACTCATTTACAGGATGGCACGCATGATCTCGCTCGTGTCAATTCGAGGATTTACGAGCTTAGAAAAATTCACTTTCGACACGAATGCATATTGCATCCTGTTTTAAGATTCACGCAATTTACACCGGCATGTCACATGGAAATTTTTGGCAATGCAGCCGACGCATTGGCGCCTATTCGATCAGCCAAAATTCCAAGATTCTCATAAACATAATACATCAATTTGACAATTGGGAAAATAATGTTCGTACTTCGAAAAGGTCCATCAACAAATACGAACTGGCACTTTTAAGAACATACAACCAGTTTTTATTTCTGGACGATGAATTTAGGAGATCGGGGAAAGAATATCTGGTCTTGTCTTGTTCCATCCACTTCACGAAAATGCAGTCATGCATAAAAGCGGAACGCCTTTTTGTTTTATGCGCATTCTTCCAGTGGATATTTTTAAATTTTGATGATGCACTCGGCGAATGTTTGACGCCTTGCCAAAAATGGCGGAGATTTTGCAAGGGAAAATTCCATGGCTGCTTTTATTGAATAACCATGCAGAAATCACGTGCAAAGTTCGTGCCATGATTTTGAAGCATATTTGCGTGTACCTGTTTTTGCGGATTGCAATCACAGGATAATGATCACACTTCGCAATTTTAAATGCAACGGTCACTTTCCCATAATTGCGTTATGATTTTCGAGCAATCCGGATTTTGATGATTAAGTTCTCTGTGATTGGTCATATAGACTTGATAACCTGATTAGATGATCCCGTTATCCACTGTACATAAATCCACGCGAATATGTCCACAATCGGCTGGATAAATCCCAGATTATAATGGCAAGAATGTCCCCATGCAACAGTATAGGGGTAAATTCGAATTTTTCAAGTCCTCACATAGTCACAATAATGATCAAGAATTTAACATGATTTCCTAATAAGAAAACCATGCTGATAATTTTGGCGTTGACAAACTTCAATTATCACCGATTTTTAAAAAGTTGATCAGAATTATCGATTTGTGATCCAAGCGTGATCGATCGATTTCGACTTCACCAAACGATAGAGCATGATCGATTATACAGGAAATGTATCCATATACATGATCTTGCTTTTTATTATGCAAAATAATCATTGATCCAAGATCATGTGCTAAAGGATAGCCACCATAGAATTTTCAAAAATCGAATTTGACATGATTCAAGAACCAAATGCGTCTTTTCTGAGATAACTAAGCATGCTGATTCCAAAAATGGTCTTTATTTTAACATCTGACCGATATTCACAGACTTGATCAGAAATATCGATTCCCGATATATCGATTTCTGATCGATTTAAACAATACCAAGTGATAGATAGAGCATGATCGACTGTATAGGAAAAGATGTTTATACGTCGTCTCAATCACTCAGTGATCACGAAAAATCGATGCCGATTTGATTAGCTTACTGTAATCGCCATGGGAATAATCGATTCTCTTCATGACATGAAACATCACCCTATTTATACGACCCTTGGCGTGGAATATTGGATAATCGGCTACAGAGAGTGCAATGATAACAGTCTCTTATCGATATGGCCTCTATTTATGAATATGATCTAAATTATCGATTTTCGATATACCGATTTTTCAGTGATCAGACCATGATCAGCGTATAGAGCGTAGTCGGTTAAACAGGAAAATGTGTAAATATCGCCTCTATTGAAACAGTAAAGCCAAAAATCGATCGATCAAAGAATCCATTGTTAGTATAGGAAAATTCAAAATTCCCAACGTCTTCATGGAAGCAATTTTAACGGAAAAATGCACACGAGCATAGTTTCAGTATAAAAAAGCATGCTGAACGCGATAGTAATATTTACATTTGCATATACCCAATAATGATCAAGTTGATCAGATTATCAATTTCTTTTTATAGATTTCCGAGTGATCACAATGTGATCATTAGATGCAGTGCTCAATTTCCACTCCAGTTCATTCAAGTGAAAAATAGACAATCCAATGACCATAATAATTTCTCAATACCCTATCGAATTTCTCGCTCGGTTCCCCCTTTTCTAGCCCAGACACTCAGGAGACCAGTGAAAAAACGGCAGTTTTTAGATAGTAGAGGTTCACATCAAAGGAAAAAGCGGCTCTTTTTTCGAAATGAATGCACCCATTTTAAACAGGGATTACGTCAAGGATCAACAGTTGATCCATGGTCATCTGATCTCTAATCCAGAGTCGTCCATTTCCGGATCATACACGTCAGTGACTAGTAATTTGAGGAAAGTCTCAAGAAGCATGTTGAGTTGTGTAAATTTTAAGTCATATTCAATATCCAGGTCGTACCAAGTGGATTTTCAGCGAAAAAACGCGCGTACGATTGATCCCTCTCCGCATAAGGTTGGTTTTAGTTCCGGAAATTCTAGCTTAGCTTTAGCATCTAGGCGAATACCGAGGCACGTGGTTATCCCAGGACCAAAGGCTTATGAGAAGTCAATCATTCCCAGGTGACTCTTTGACTAGGCATTAGCTAAGCCATTTTATTGGCTACACTTTTACGAACAGCTGTATCCGCCTACCATTCGGTTAGCTAATAAGTTCACCCGGAAAAATGTCATGAATTTTAAAAGATTCCAAAACAGACACGGCGCAGGTGACGAGCCAATTTTCATTTACATAAAATTCCTGCTTTTCTCCCCCTTGTCAAAGTCATTTTTCCGTGCAATTTGTATTCGTTCCTTTGAAAAATACCTTCAAAGGGGGCCTGTTATTACAGTATACCGCTGAGAAAGGCATTTTCAATATTCCTGAGGAAGGAGATTTTTAGCCTGTTCACGTTTCATATAATAATCATTGGAGAATATTTTTCAATGGCCTTAGACGCCGACGAAGCGTTCTTATTGAAAAGTAAGCAATTATGAAAATGTATAGCTTAATTTGCATTTTCATTCCGCCTTCTCACAAAGCCGAATTAAGACCGTCCGTGTGTGAAATTTGATTCATTCGTTTCCATAACACTCGCGAGTAGTGTGAAGGGGAAAAAATCACATACATACATGATAAGGGTGATATGTTCTGAGGAATTATGGTAGCCTCGGGACACCTCCCCCCCCCCCCATAAAATGGCTATTGATTCAAGTCCTATCCTGTGAATGCTTTTCATGAAAAGCATGCCTAAACTCAAGGGTAAAAAGAGGAGTATTTATAACCAGACACCTTGATGGTACCTGTTTTTTCCAGAATCAGTTCAATTCAGTGTATCAAACGGTGGTGAATTGATGGATTCACAAATGACACCGTCCATGTTGAATAGCATAAATAATAATTTGAATACCGAACCGTCGGTCGCGCAAACGGAATTGGTCAACGATGATCATCAAAGGCCACTCATGAATCATTATTTAGCATCCAGACGGATGTTACGCGTTAGACCGCATCCGTCCGGATCCAGTTTCTCATCGTATGCTGATAAAGAATATCCCACATGGGGCTCGAGTAAAGAAGCCAGGTATACTGTAGCTTGATTGATGCCAGGTGTACTGTAGCTTGATTGATGCCAGGTGTACTGTAGCTTGATTGATGCCAGGTGTACTGTAGCTTGATTGATGCCAGGTGTACTGTAGATTGAACGGTGCCAGGTGTACTGTAGTAGCTTGATGTGGATGACCAGTGGTTATCCAGTGGTTATTGGTCATTAATGACCATTGATCATGTTCCGATCGCCCCAGAAAATCAATAATTTCAGAACAACACTGATCAGTGTATTGAGTGCATTATACGCGATCCTATTGGTCATTTTGGCATTGGCATTCGAAGTGTCCATTGTAGTCGTGGCACCAGGAAATGCCTCCAAATACGACGTAAGCTGATCAATGAGTTTTCCATGCAAACTCTACGGATGATGCGGATTTGGCTTATAAATTGCGCAATGTTTTGCAGATATTCTATATATATTTGTACGGTGCAGCATTGATCTTCTTCGGATATTGTTACGCGTTTCTATTACAATCCGAAGGTTGGAACGTGCCGTCCGGATGCGGATGTTTGAACAAGGATCGTACGTCGGTCGATATCGGTTCGATCGCAGCCGAAGCGGCCGCCGTGGCTGCCGCTACGCAATGCGACAATCGAATCGTGATTTCATTGAAACGCAAAGCTACGCATTCAGCTAAAAGTGCTGGAAGTTTATATTTACGCTTAGGATGCGTGGGTAAGGATTGATGATCACCGATCGGTGATCATAACGATCATCGATGATCATTGATTGATCACTGAATTTTCAGTATTCGGCGTGATCGGATTGATCGATAAAGGCCTACGATTATTCGTGGCATTCGATAGCGGAGTAACGTCCGCGTGTTTCCGAGGCACAACCGTGGCCGAAACATTCTTGACCGCTGCGTTCATATTCGTACAAATGTTTTTCATATTTCAAAATTCAAAGGCAAGGAATTCAAAATTACATTGCACGCGTCCATTTTGCCGCTCAAAATGACTGCCGTATTTAGCCAAATCTAAATCGATATATTTCAGCTGATCATACATCGATTCAAATCCACCGGATGCCTTGGTACGATGCATGTGATTGCCACCAATTTATGCATGTGGATTCGGAGTTTGGTAGAGGAAGAATATACTGTTATTCAAGAAATTCGTGACGGGTAAGTTCGCAATAGGCCGTTCCGCATTCTCTGAGCGGGGAAAAAGGACTATATCATCCCTTGGAATGGTTGAGACTGCCTGTGAGGAATAGAGTGGCCAATGGTCAGCCAGTATGCCGCACCCGATTGGCCTATTCCGACGCAGGTGCGTTTTGACATAGTCTTTTTCTCCCGCCAAAGGGTGACTAGTGACCAGCGGTCATCAGTTCATTGACCATTGGCCAAAATATTTCAGCGCCTCGAACAACCGACGTATGGGTCACTCCCAGCACAACGTCAGCGACCAACATTTCTGCCTGGATCCGATCACTGGCGAAAGGAACGAATTGGATTCGCTGATATCCGAAATAAAACCATTCATGACCACTTGTATAATCGAATATTCGCTCATCTGCAGTGCGGTTATGTATATTCTATGGCGTAATATCGGCCACGTGCCGGTACATCGACGACGTCAACGTAAACAGCGATTTCACGTGGATTGTAGTTCGTCGACGAAAGGTTTATTCCTCGGTTTATTATTCATGGTCTTCACGATTGTGGCCATGATAATATTCTTGACGAAAATTCGATCCGAACAAAACTACGCCGCCTTGTGGATATTCTACGCGTGGGACGCCATTTTACACGTCGTCTCCACGTTGGCATTGATCGTCGGCATAATGCGGATTCGGAAATTACATTATGTCCCTCGTCAACGTCGAGTTATCTTATTGGACGATATATTATTAATCGTGGGATTATTGGGGCAATTAATGTATTGCGTATTTTCGGTCGTCCCGTTGAATAACGGGAATTTAACAGCGTCCATGATCGTGGTCACTTCGTTGTTGAGAATGATGGAAGTCCTACTTCAGACCGTATTCATCATATTCGGACAACGGTTAGCCGCCATGTCCACTCGTGTCCAATCCACGAATCCGGGCCGAGAGACGATCACGTTTTTATTATTAACCAATTTATCCATGTTCATTACGAATACGTTCGAGACGCAAAAAGCGGCCGCCAATCCGCTGACGTCGGAATTTTACGGCGAATCCATATGGACCGTCATCGTTCACAGTACCACGCCGTTGAGTATATTTTATCGATTCCATTCCACCGTGTGTTTGGCCGAAATTTGGAAAGAAGCGTATAGGATTAAGGCCACTGAAAGCCCTCTATTGGCCTAAAAATTGCGCAATTTCTATGTACAGTATGCTTCGGACATTGGGTGCACGTGATTTTTGAATTCTCTGATCATGCATGATTTGATGTAAATGACCATTGGTCATTCAATTTCCGTGGTTCCATATTGCGCAATTATGCCAATATCATTCAATTTTTTAGCTGGTGATCAGTTGGGTAAAGCAGAGGAGCCGTAAAGCATTGGGAGGTTACTGTAAGCGCCTATCTGAATATTCTCGTAATCGGCTGCAAAAATCAAAGGGCGTATTGGCAAAAATGCCCCTATGTAAAAGTACTGGAAAAATTCAAATTTTCAAACTCTCTCAAATTCCTAACAATGATAGTATAACCATGAAAATGGCACGGTTTCTGAATAAGAAAACGATTCTGCTTCTGTTGGCGTTGTCAGATTTCAATTATCATGCATACTTGAAAAGTTAATCAAAATTATCGATTTTATAATATCGATTTCCAGGTGATCAACCAGTGATCACTGGGTAGAGTATGATTGATTGTATACGAGAATACCCCCATATGGTTTCGGGACCTGAATTTTTGTAGAAACTTCGATCGAACTATTATGAACTGCAAGACCTGGGATTCCAAAATTTGAAATTTCTTGACTTCAGATTAATGACCGAAATGCACTTTTTCCAGATCTCGTTGACATGCTGATTGTAAAAATCACGTTCATTTTGTCATACGATCGATATTCAGGGAATTGATCAAACTGATCAAATTCTGATAAGGAGGTGATAGCTTGATTTTGACGTCACCAATCGATTCTCCGTGCTTGATTGTCCAGGAAAATATATCCATATAATACACCTATCGTAGTTCTGTATGAAAATATCAATGATCAACGATCCTGTGTAAAGGATGGGCAAATTTTAAAATTTCAAATTTAGTAATTTACGTTATCATTGCACTGGAAGCATTTTTTCTAGGATAATTTGCCTCGCTGATCATCGTGGTGTCATTAGTTTTGCTGTAGAATGAATATTTCAAAAAATGATCAAAATTATCGATTTCTTAAATATCGATCGCAGATTAATTTTGA
>JAQIWJ010001338.1:0-11832 GCA_034695185.1 Discolaimus major
AAATATTTGAATTCATGCAATCCGCAAACATTCAGATTATTCCATGTATTCGGATTTCGTAATGTGATTCAGCAGTATCGATATATTGCCTTTTATGATAACAGTAGTTTGGGTATGGTTTGATGCATTATGATAATCAGTTAATGGATCGGTTTATGACATAAAATAATAATAATCTAACTTGATATACAAATGACCGTCATTGTAGTTCTCAATTGACTGCCATGAGGTTTTTGTTTCCTGACCTCAGTCCACCATTTCTCTTCTATGGAATGGAGGCGGAGTTTAAAATGTCAAGCAGAATGACAAGTTTTGGAGAAGTCATGAGGCATAGTTTTTGCTTTTCAGAAGTGAGGAAATGATCTCACATTGCAGAAACAGATATCGGGTCTAGTAATAACTGATTCACATGTGACATTTCGCCAAGACATTCTTTCTTAAATGGCTAATGCCAAGTTATCCCGGTATTCTTTACAAGTTCAATGAATATTTTAATACCACCAGATTTGAATAGACATTTATTCTAAGCCTCTTCTAATGTCATAAAACCTGAATAAATTTTCTCCTTATTTGCATCAGACATAGCGTCTATTTTGTACAGTCACGTATTTACTTCATAATACACCCCAGATAAGACACTCACAAAATATTAACTGGGAAATGTCTCGTCTTATGTAATGTCTCATGTCTGAAATTTTCTAAAGGTTTCAGTGGTATCTCAACTGACTAATCATTCACGGAAACCCTGTATAAAGAGAGCGCTACGCCATCATTTTACCACTTCCCTTCGAGTACAAATTGAAAATCTGCTATTTTGTGATTATCTGACAAAATGAAATATTTCTTCGCTTTCGGTGAGTTTGGGATCCCTGTGCCTGATGACAGGGAGGCTTTGGTCCCACATCCATTGCATATTGTCCTAGTACATGCCAGAACCATCCAAAATGCTGTTCGATGCTTGACACACAATTTTCTTTTCTAGCGCTCATCTTCCTGATCATTGTGCAAATTCAAGGTAAAGATGAAGAAAAACCATATGAAGTTGCAACCGACCATGGACATAGATTAGTAGAACGTGCAGATTCCGGTATTATATGCCTGCCAAAGAGTTGCCAGAGATTTCCACGAGGTCCTTGCTGTTCGGGCGAGTGCCCGTTCTGGTGCGACGTGTGCGATGTGTCCTGGAATGGTGTTAGATGCTGAGGCAGTGGAGAAAGACGAAAGGGTTTCCGTAGATGAAGTGATAATACCATGAAGTGGGAGGGAGGTTGATGGATTGCATTATTCAATTTTCGTGCACTAATGCAAGTATCGTTGAAATAAAAATATTGCATCATAATCATTCACAGAAATCTTTGTACTTATAAAACCAGTTTATCACAAAGCTTAGCCTTCATTGGGCCTTTGTGAGATCACAACTCTAATGCAAGTGTCTGGAATTTCATAAATCTTTCACACAACATGCTAAAACGAAGTCTATGCCTAATGCAGGACTGACATGCCATATAATGTAGCGGGTAATTTGCTAATGTGGCACAAAGTACGCTGCAGCCATGGCTTGATCAAAAATTGTAATGCATGCGAATGATTCGCCGATTGCTTTCTGGACATTCTTACATGGCTAATGCTAAGTCATCCCAGCATTCTTTACAAGTTCAATGAATACAAGGTTGTTAATACCACGAGATTTGAATAGGCATTTATTCTAACCCTCTTCGAATGTCATAAAACCTGAATAAATTTTCTCCTTATGTGCATCAGACATAGCGTCTATTTTGTTTAGTCATACATGTACTGCTAATACACCCTAGACAGGACACTCATAAACTATCCACTGTGAAATTGTCTCGTCTTATGTAATGTCACATGTCTGGAACATGCAAAATGTTTCAGTGATATTACAACTGACAGAAACCCTAGATAAAGAGAGCGATGGGCCATGATTTCTAACCGCTTCCATTCAAGTACTAATTGAATATCTGGTATTTGGTGGTTATCTGACAAAATGAAATATTTCTTCGCTTTTGGTGAGTTTGGGATCTGTTGGTCCCACATCCATTTCACAGTGTCCTGGTACCACTGTCCTAGTACATGACAGCAGAACCATGCACAATGCTGTTCGATGCTTCACATATAATTTTCTTTTCTAGCGCTCATCCTGATCATTGTGCAAATTCACGGTGAAGTCGAAGAAAAAGAGTATGAAGTTGCAAACGACCGTGGAAATAGAGGGGAACGTGCAGATTCTGGTCTGAATTGCCTGCCACGGAGTTGCCTGAAAGCGAAAGGTGGTTGCTGTTCGGGCATGTGCCCCTTCTGGTGCGGCTTGTGCGATATACAGGTTGATCTTAAGAAATGCAAGGACAGTGGATACCATTGATGAAGTGATAGTGTGTTGAAGCTGAGAGGCGGTGACGGCTTTCTTTTTTGAATTAACCTGCACTTATTCAAGTGTCATAGAAGAATAAATGTTGCAGCATAATCACTCATAGATATCATTGTAATCAAAACCAGTTTATGACAAAGTTTAGCACTCATTGGGCCTTTGTGCAGTCACAACTCTAATGCAAATGTGTGGCATTTCATAAATCTTTGCAAGCATTGCAACATGCAAACGCACAGTTTTATCAAAGGGGCGTGGCAGTGCCTCTTTTATACAGACGACAGACTTAAGGACTCATTTGTTGCTGACAAGCACACTAGAATAGTGGCTAGGTCAAGCAGGAAAAAATAGGATCCGGATGATGCTCGGGTAGGAGGGGATCCTTTTCTCTATGCGAAGTTAATAGGTTCAGTAATTCGCAAGTTGTGGTCACTTAATTAATCGACTGATCGTTTTACATATCTCGTCAGACATCAATGCATGTGCTGATGAGCCATTTATTGTCTCTCCTCAGCATCCATTTCTCTATTCCAGCAGAGCATATCAAGATAAAAATTCTGCACAGCCATCAGGCACTGGACAGACGACCGCAGATTTCGCAATTTGACTTCAGATTGCGCAAGTCGTCTGTCTGGATTTTTGAAGCGGTTTTAGCGCTTTGGATGACTATGCATGATATATGCCACATGTAGCCTTTTACTAATGTTCCCAGATCTGCATCCAGCCTTTGTATAAATAATCAAAAGTTGTAATAGATCCTAATGATAGTAAGTGCCTATATCAAACATGTTCAGTGATACAACAAATATGAAAAACCGCATTAGCATAGTCACTTTTAGTTCCATGTCAAAATGAATACCTTTTATGGATTGGTGCGTATGTGTGCACCATTTTTGTGTAAAAAACCTATGGTCTTTACCCTTGTTATGTGGCCACACACAACTTGCTTTACTAAACTTCACTAGCAACTGGTTCGAAAAGAAACGACTTTAGCAGGTGTCTTTCTCATTTGATATCTCACAAGTACACTGTTAAAACAGAGAAAAACGTCTCAGTAGCGTTTAGGATTAACAAAAACGTCCAAATTGCTGTCTGCCATTGACTTGCCAAAAACTTGGCTGGCTTAATATGCAGGCAAATGCCCCATCTGGTGCAAGTTCTGCACCTTGTTCTGACTGAACATGCGAAGCCCAGCCCATGATGTAAAGGCCACTGCTAGGATTTGAAAATAGTGAAAGTAGCTGTAAATCCAAGAAATGCAAGATACAATGCGACTGGATATTGAATGCTGATAATTCATACAATGTACCATAAATACAAACATATTGCAGCATTTTCATTCACAGATATGTGTGTACCCATAAAAACCAATCATCACCATCACAAATTATGTTGTCCTCATTGGCCTCCTCTCCGAAGAATTATGGAAACTCCTTGGTCGGCATACTTTCTTGCAAGCGTGCATTGAATAAATGAAGAAGTTCAATGCGTATTGAGTGTAAAATAATAAATACACGGCCAATGTGATTAACTTCTCTTTTATCCTTTGCTCTTCGTCATTTGAATCTTCCCTAATCGTCATTTCCCAAAGTCGATGGACATAATTGGGCAAATTGAGTAATAAATAAATCAATGATTTGGTGACTAGTAACGATGACACTACTGTTGCACGTGATCGCCTGACACGTTTCTTTTGCAAGTCGCCCGAATTGAACGGCATCAACGGGGACATGGTCGCGTTCCGCCTTGTACTACCGGAATTACTAGCGTTACTATCCCTGGACCCTTTGGCGCAAGCCTCTTGAGGTTTCCTGAATCCTCCGACCGCAACGACCAATGCCGACGTGGTCGTGGCCACTACGTTATCGCTGAATTTCCTGGCTAGCAAATTCTGTCGTTTGGTCAACGATCGCAATAAGAAGCATCCGATTGTGATGTTCAATGCTAAGGTCACTAATAGCGGTATTGAGAAACTGACCACCGTGTCCAGTATGGTCATCCCGTAGTACGATTGTTCGTGTTCCGGATGAACAGAGCAAATCCATTGATCGTATTTGGCATGTGGACCCGACTGATCGTATGATTGATTAAATTCGTGTTCTGCGAACTCGTCACTGGGCACCGGGACACTCCGGACAATGATCAGTGCCCAAATATTGATTAGGCATCCGAAAATGGCGATAACGATTATTCGTTTAGCCACTAATCCGCGAGAACAATAACGCCTGGCTCGATATGGATCGACTATGGCCATGGCCATTTCCGCAGTCAACGCCATGATATACCAACCGGAAAGGAGGCAACTCGTATTGGACAGATAAGTGGACAGCACGCATAACGCCTGATACCCTTGCCAATGTACACCGTTGTATTCCAACCACAGTAATAATAAACAGATCATGAACGTCAGATCGGTCAATGATAACGCGATCAGGTATTGCGATGATGGGATACGTTTCAATTGCCTCGTCACTGAGAATAAGATGAAACTGATCACGTTTCCGATGATCCCGATCACGATCAATATGATCAAATAATGACTACTCAATCGTTTGTATAACGCGAAATCGATCGTACCGGTATCGTTCGTTGTCTGATCATCGAAATTCGAATGATCTGGATCAGACATCACTGATTCGTGGTTTCTTTCAGGACTTCCTGCAGATAAGCTTTTTAGAAAAGTGCAAAAATGCCTAGGTCGAATATAGCTAAACGAAATGTCACGGACAGACATGAAAAGCCTTTCTAGAAAGTGCAAAAACATGTGCTAATGACAGTGGCGTGAGATGGTTATTGACGAAGGGGCATTGGGCATAAGCCAGACGGGGTGCCATATTTTGGATCATGGCCATAATGAAGGATTTTTACGCTTCCATGGTTCAGAATAGTAAATATCGGCATTAATTCTGATCAAGATATATCAATAAGGAAGGAGCTGTAGCGAGGAAACGGTCGTAGGCCTAATTAGGTCTTGGTTCCAATCAACGTGACCTGCACCTATTCGAATAGACATTATGGCCTGTCGACTAATTTTGATCAGATCAGTGACATGATGTACTCGATGAACAGAAATCAATAGGTAACCCACACTGATCTGGCCATGCTATGGTTTGGTTACTGCCAAAAGACATCCCCACATGGACGTGGGATGTGAAGTTACCACAGGTGACTTTTATTAGAGATTTAGCTATTCTTAACCTTATTTGGCGGAACAGAATCAAGCTGTGCAATGTGAAAACGCCCTGTGTGTCCACGTGGGCAACAAGAGCACACGTGCGAATTCATGGAGTAATAATAGTATCGGTTCATTCGCATCAGTACTTCATTTTTAAAATAAGCCTAATGAGGGTTCAGGTTCATAAATCCATGTAAGAGTCATCCTTTTTGTAATGGGAGATTGGCCTGGAATAGACCTGATCTTGAGAGTGTATTGAAATTAATAGGATATGCGAAATGAACAGGATCTTGAGAAAGTCTTTGAAGAATGAGATGAGATTTGGTAGGACTGGTTCAGTTTTGCACTGCTGGATCATGGAATCAAGCGTGGTGTCACCTCCTGGCCAACATCAATGTTGGATAGGAAGTTGGTTGTCCAGACACCTTGAGATCCATAAGGCTTTCCATGTGGGTAGTCCTGATCAAGCATTTGATCGTCCACATTGATGAATATTGGGGAAAATGGAATAAAAATTACACTGTGTAAATCAGCAGCATTCACATTTTGACGACTGTGCATCTACAAACAAACATATATGAACTGTCATAATCAAAACTTAACAACACTGTCCAACACCTCTCATGACTTCGCGATAAATGGTAGAAACCGATGAAACTTCGAGACTATCATAAATTCAAATGCGATCCCTAGATCCAGGATCAGATCGTAATCATGAATTTTTAATTGCGCAATCAAAAACACATCCATCATCACAGTAGTCTCGATATGCATAAGTAAAAACCTCTCGTGGAAAAAAAATCAATGGAAGGTCAACAACTTTTAAAATTGATGACCGTCAATTTGATGGAGTGCCAGGAAGAATTGGCTATAATTAGGTACGTTCGTTCAGAAACTCGGAGAGAAATCATGAATAAAAAATGCGATAGTTGTTATGATGGAAAAACATTCATTTTCATATTGATAAGACCGATCAACATTGTGATCACTCGAAGCAAAATAATTAAAAAATGGCAAACCATTACAAAGGAATGCCAGGGAGAAATCAATTCCATTGTAAACTACTTCTGCAACCCACCCACCCATCCACATCTGAACCGATTTACCGAGGCTAATTTCTCGGACCTAGACAAACACTCGATCTGCGCTGGCTGGGAATGCACCGGAGCAAATGGCGAATCTTCCTATGGAAAAATGGTGAAATGACCAGAAGGGAATGCGATTTTTTCCACGATGGCCCTTCAGGGGCTGCCATTGAGTGAGATTTTCCTCGGCTCACGTTAACCATTCGATTCAGCCCCCACCTCAGATTGAAAATATACGACACCGAGGACATACCCAATTCGCCATTCAATCTAGAATCTTCACATACCCGTTTTTGGTCAACAGGATTTAATACGATTTACTAGCTGAAGGAATAGTCGATTTCCTTCCCTTATCCCACCACTTCCATCTTATGAAATTTACTCGTACCAGTGGTGCCTTTGGAAGGCAACTTTGGGGGGGGGGTGGCTGCTCAAGAATCTTCCTGCTCAAGTACCAGCTCATTTTCGGCTGTGACGTAAAGGAGGATGGAATCGATTTAAGCGCAGGAGGTGTGGAAGACCTTGGATGTCTTCTAGGAGTCATACTTTAAATGGCTTTCGTCTCATTGGCTCATAATTCACTAGGGTGAACCCCAATGGAATCGAGAAGCTAGACGTCTCCCCCAGAGAACAGTTGTTAGGTCTTTTAAGTATGTGTATTCAAATTACTATCATAATTTGGCAAGTCCAAATTCTTTTGGTAATTCGACAGGCACGAAGCAAGTTTTGAATAAGCAACTTCCGCAAAGCACAATGAAGTCAGAATTATGCCGAGCAAAAATATTTAAAAACATGATCATACATAATAAGCATAAGGACGAAAATCATCAAAATAAGCGATGTTTAGTCAATTTTCTTCATTAGGCGTGCCGTAGTCAAAGGTCAAGAAAAGAAAACGCCTATACATCCATCCAACGTTTCAACATATCCTCAACGTCGTTATGTTTTTGTGCATATTTTTTCATTATACGAACTAATCCAATATCCTTAAAAGCTTTCTTCACGTCCGTCCATTCACGGTCGTCCATGTCCATTAGCTCGGATAATGCGGGTAAAATTAAGGCCATAACATCGACTTGTTGATCCTGTTCAGACATGGCTCGATCGCTGAAAAGAAAACATCGTTCAAACATGATCGAATAAAAACAAACGGCTTACATCAATGTTAGCATTGGCTTCGATGCGGATACGAGGTGATCCTTGTTGACCAAAGCCAGACCTTCGGCCAAATATGCGCATACATAGCGATACAATGGATACAGGAGTTGATCAGGAAGCTAAAAACAAGGAAGTAAATTCAAAATATGAATGTTGTGAAGAGTGCATAAACAATGGCCTTGCCAAAGGAGGCTGTGGGGTGGACAGATCCCTTGTTTTTTCTCAAGCCTATCCCAGGGGGTCTGGCTGCTCCTGTGGGCCCATAGGCGCAGCCATGGGGCTTTGGGGGCTGAAGCCCCAAGCCAAAATTATGAGACAAGGGTCCCCCTGCTCTTCTTGGATCAAGCCTCCCCAGGGGGCTCCTGCCTACGCCCCCGAGGCCATCCCAAGCCATAGCTCACTTGGTCGAGAACATGGTCATACCCCCAAAGGTCCCTGGTTCAAATCCCACTACATGCATATTTTTCACTTTTTTTTCTCACCTCATGACTGCCGATGTATTCCAACAAATAATTGGTCAATTCCACCAACGTATTATTGATTTGCAAAGCCTGCGACTGGGTCAATTGCGAGCTTTCTTCCTCTGATTCTTCATAATCAGCTGCATATTGAAGCGCGATTTCCAACAATTGGCAACATCTGGTCACATACAAATGATCGTCGTCCAATGACCGCAAATCCTGATCAGCGTGATCTTGAAGCCACATTTGGATATCGATACTGGCCATACTGGTGAGTAATTGCAGGAATTTCGAATCGCCATGGAACCAAGAAGAGCCGAATATTGAGCACATGGCAGACGCCAATGTAATGGCCAGGCGACGTTCACGGTCTCCGATACCTCGTGATTGCAGGATATTTCTGATGATATCACGTAAATCTTTGGTCCATGGCCCCAATTGAATCCAATGTTCTTGCTGAGGTTTTGGAATATCGTTGAATGATAATAACCAATGGCATAATTGGGTAAGCATATCGAAATGCGATCGAGTCTGAAAAGATTTGTGCATGATTTTGCAATCGTGCTGCCATGGTCTACAACCATGCAGTCACATCATGCACGCATGATTTTGCAACAGGCCAGTCATGGTCTGCATCCATGCAACACAAAAATCGATAATCACCGATCACTTACCTGATCATCCTTTATCCGGATCAATAATGCATTGAGAAAATCATTCATTCCGCTTTCAACTTGACCGAAATCGCCACGTTTGCAAGAAGATTCGAATACGGAGAACGCAGCATCCATGATGCGTGATGGATTTGGTCCAGTTTTGACCATTTGTGAGAATAATTGAAAATATTGAGATCCGCTGGTTGAAGTGGATAATTTGGAACAACAGAATAGCGTGTCGTCCATGATTTCAGTGAGGTCTGGTGTTGAATGTGATCTGAAAATCACAGGTTGCAAATATTGGCATACTGTAATTGATTGTTGATTATCAGCAGTCACTGCTGGCATGGACCCATCTCTCCTGAATGATTCATTCCAGAAACTATTCGAGCATTCTGCTTTGCAAAATGCCAAGCTACAGCACCAATGATTCACCAAAATCTTTCAAAGCCACTTACCGTTCCAATATCCCCAATACACGCGGCAACAATGCATTGAACTTTCCAGATTGAACCTAAAAATCGATCAATCAATAATTGCAAACCTATGACTACTGCCAAGCTTACCACAGATTCCGAACTCAGCAAACGCGACAATACCCGAATGGCCAATATTTGGCTATTCTGATCATCCGTATCCAACAAACGTTCCATGAAATCGATCGGTATCGATTTAGCCACAAGATCCATCGCTTTATCGATGATTGATTGATCTGCATTTTCGATATTGATCAATTTTGGGATCTGAAATCATGAGTTAGTGTCATGGAAATAAAGGCAAGTTGAATGGGCATTATTTGAAAACACCTCCGCAAAGGAGACATGTCTGCTAAGCTGCTTATGCCTCCTCATGTTTTGCTATTGCATGCACTTTCATCCCTGTTCAACTCATGTACACTCGCAAGAATTGCACCTAGCAAAAATCAATAAAATTGATCAGACTGGATAATCCTGGATTTTTCCTAGCCGACAAGCACTTTGGCAAATATTGTCCACTTTTTGAGAAGTCTCAATGCTAATCTGCACAAACTTGATGCTATGTAAACTGAAAGAGATGCCTGGATATTTTCAGTGCTTGTGTAAAAACTATTTTTGCACTTGAAAGCCTATCGAGTCAATATTATGAGGGACATACGTGAGAATTGGGTATCAATTTGCACGTATAAATTTGGTTATGCTTGTGAATTTGCAATGCAAATTCAGCAGATGTGCTGCATTTGCATATGCTATGCTTCAGAAATTCTGTAAAGAACTTCGGCATGGATGTCATCCCTCATGTCACCATCAGATGCAATTTCAAACATCATCCATTGCATGAAAACTTTTCCATCCTGCCATTATACAAACAAATCGTGTCATGCCCGTTTGCGCCTTTTTCCCAAAACTCACGCATGCATGCCATCACCTCATCATTCATTGGTGAATGCCGCCAGATAAAAAAAGATGAATGCACTGGCCAGTATGCGAAGAATACGCACAGAACCCAACCGCCAAGGATGGGTGCATCATCAAAGTACAGATTGTCAACCCAGATTTTTACGCTACGACTCATCCGAGTGTATTGTATAGTTGTTCTATTTTTTCACATCCAAAACTAGACGCACCATCAATCGTTGAGCATTGGAAAGTGTGGATGTGAAAAATACAAACGTCAATGCTTGGATAGGCTTCGTTTTATTGCAGCTAAACATCTTACAAGGGAAGCCTCCTGAGTGTCATATTGGTATTGGAATGAAATTTAGCCAGAAATGTAGAGAATTTAATTCTGAACGCGATGGTATCATTTGTAGCGGCTACATTTGCCTCTGTGACCAGTAAATGACCACTGAAGTGGACACATGAGTTGCATCCAGGCTAGTCGAGAGGGGGCTCAAATGAGAGAGCACAATGCCCTGAATCAGAATATCGCCTTATTTTCTGGTTGTATGTAAACACTGACGAGAAAATGACCAAAAACCACCAAAAACCCATTATCAGAATGGACAACGGTCAATATCTCGCAACCTGTGCATCTATTTCCAAAGTTTTTTTTATGAATTTAGCATCAGTGAACAACAGGCTTTCATTTGATATGCACATCAGTCCATTTGGCTCTGGTCAGTTGTCCACTTTGATGGTCATTATCTAGCTGACCAAGCAAATGTAGCCGCTAAGAATGCGATTTTCGGATTCTACATGGTTGACTCTATATTTCCTGCAATTTTGGCCGCAATACCAAAAAGACACCTATGAGGCTTCCCTTGTTAGCTGTAGGAACTAGTCTTTTTGAAATTCCAAAATTTGAATGCTAATGAAGAATGCATTAGTGCAAATATGGCAATTACTGAATTTTGGTATAAGCACAGTGAATTTCAAATTGACATCCGTAAGCTTGAATTATGAACTTCACATTCATGCAGATATTTCAAAATACAGTAAAGCTGAGTGTGCATGCACATGTTGATATTGCATCACACAAAGGGATATCAAAATTTGATGGACCATTTGGCTGCGTGCCAAGTACCATTTCATTTTTAGCAAATGATTGATTACTGATCCACTGACCTACTAAATTTACAGGAGATAATAAGCACCTAAGTGCTGCTATGATCTCGAAAGCATGTTAAGCTTTACATTATGTTGTTCAAATCCTCATCCGCCATAATTTGATCCCTGCTTACAAGTGCACATTTCACGGCTAATCGAATAATACGATTATAACATGTCAAACTCAACTTATTTCTTAGCCGTGTCTCAAAAACTGGGCTATTCATAGATGAAAATTTCATCTTCGTACAGTAAATCAACTCACGAAAAATCCTATTTCGCCCCGAACCAATGTATCCTTAGGCCATTTTCTGGTACTTGTGCAGTATAGCCCCCCTTCCACTATATACTACCAGGGAGCAGGGTTATTCTGGAGGCAAAGTAATCCG